>SKCR01002066.1:0-14187 GCA_019454045.1 Zanthoxylum bungeanum | reverse complement strand
TTTCAATAAAAGCAAAAGTCAAAAGCAAAAAGCAAAAGTGCTTTTCAACCTTTCACCCATCACTTCTCTTTTTTTACATCAAGTCACTTCACTTTAATAAAGTGACAACTTGTCATGTCACATCACTCAAAGTGACAAGTGATTTGACAATTGATGCGACTTGCGATTTGACGCTCGATTTGACTTGCGTGCCGTACTCGCATTCGAAATGCGAATGCGCTCGCAAACAATCTCGTGCTCGGGTTCGCTAATTCCAAATTAACGAATTTTCCGTTGCGTCGTAATTAAATGATTACGCCTAGCGAAATCACTATTCACGTCGCTAACGAATTAATTCTAAATTAATTCGTTCGCCCGAATTAAAATTCAATTTTAATTCCGCATCGAAATCCAATTTCGTTTAATATATCAAATATATTAATTTATCGATTAATTCCAAATTAATCGTTCTCTCTCTTTAACGATATTTTATCCGAGATAAAATATCTCTGTAATTAATCCCAGATTAATTTTCTCTCTCTAGAAATTAATCTTCTCTCTTTACTAATTAATCCCAGATTAATCATAGTACGAGTCATCCATCGTCGGTGAATCTTCGGGAAGCGACCCATGAGATCTCCGGATATGTTGGCAGTAAATACGGTCGTCGGACTATCCGAACACGTAAGTACCTCGTACTACGTTTATACCGATTTACAAGACAAGGTTGGCTTCTTGCAAAGCGCCATGCCTACCCAATTCTCCAGAAATATTCTTACAGGAATATATAGATCTGTATCAAGCGTAGTATACCATAGTATTGTGTATATCGGCCCAGTACCGGATAGTCACGTGCTAGGGCTGGGGCTGGATAAGTGTCTGCCCCGTCCGAAGCACATGTCGGATGTCTGGTAACTAGTCTCTATAATCGGATATACATGACCTTGTCATAATATCCCGATGGCCGGCCAGCACTTAAGAGCACTAATACCGTATCCTGCGTGACATCATCTCCACTATGACTGGAGTGATACTTCCGTCTTGACATCACACCCAATACACTACGACTCTCTGATAAACCCAGAAGTGGTGTACGCAGAACCGGTTAAAGCCCTGTACCACCAAGACCAAAGTCTATCGATTATCGTAAGTATTAGCGATGCAAGTCTCAGGTTAAGACTATACACACCTACCTTGATTTCGGCCTCCCATAGACACATAGTCATAATACCAATGGGATTCCGAGGGGTCTATCCAGAGCGAAGCTGTTTCCCGTATCATCGGTGAAACATAACCTCCTATCGCACTTGCATAAGTATCCTATACTTATATATATCAGAACTATGACGTTGTGCCCTCACAACGCGCACAAGTGCAATACTAGCCTATTCCGCATTATCGATGTCCTGTCTCGATAATACTACGACTAGGGATATTTAATGATTAATCCTTCGGGGACCGATACTGTCTCATATCATTCTTAATCCAGGAACTAATCATATGGACCTCTCTTCATTTATACATCTAAGGTGATCTAATCACAAATGATGAGAGTACAATCGCCTTTGTCACATAGTTAATTTGTACAACAGCACCATGATCTGTACAAATAGTGACGCTATGGGTCATAATTGTCCAACAGGACACACAGGTCCAATTAATAAATCAAATTTATTACAACAATTTATAAAATTGTCCCACACTTCTAATATCCATCCGATATACATTATTCATGCATCGCAACCATGTATTCACACAAGAATGTTATTAATCAATCTAATCAAATTAATTAATCTGATAATTAGTGACCGTCCAATGTTCAAACAACGATTTGATTTTGCTCGAGTCAAACTCGTTTTGCGAATAAGTACTCAAAGTACGAATTCTCAAATTAAATTAAACTACATAATTAAATCCAATTCAATTTATATTTAATTCTAATTCGCTTATTTAATTCCAAATTAAACATTACACTTTAATAATAAACCTTTTACGATTTAAATTCCAAATTTAATCGCTACGGGTCTCAAAACCCGATTAACGTCCAACGTCAATTCAATTAAAGTCCAATGGGCTTTTAATTAATTTCTTAAGGTGTGGACTTTTGGTCAATTCGGGTCAAACCGAATAACCCCATTTAAACTTTAAAGGTCCATTAAGTCGCATTTGGGCTTTATGGATGCGGTTTTGGGCCCAATTGGATCCAATCCATTTGGCCTAAACCTAACTTGGTACAACCAAGCCCAATAAGCCCAATTATAACACAACAAGCCCAAATCCAATTTAAGGCCCAAATAATCAAATTACCAAATTCCAAATTCATAATTTAATTACTTAAAGTGTATAACACAATTAATTAACCAATTCAATATTTCCAAAACACCAATTAGCCCAATTAATCATGTTCTTCTACAACAAAACATGTCCATCACATTTCATCAAAAATCAAACCCAACTTTACATGCTAAAGCTCTCGGTAATGGGGAATTATTTCGTCCAAATCAAATTCAATCCAATTAAATTCAATTCAACATTAAATCAATATCCCCAAATGATTTCCAATACATCCAATGATCAAAAATCAAAAATTACCAAGACATTTAGGGCTCTACTACATTCGGCCAATATAAAAATTTGGGGAAAAAATGATCCAAACAATTTTTCAACAAATTTATCCAATCAATCTTCAATTAAACATACTTTAAGCATACCAAATCATCCAATTTCATTAATTCATGCTCAAACACATTTTGCCCAAATTTTAAGCCCTAAACTTTTTCATGCTCAAACCTTGCTCTGATACCATTGTTGGTTTCTATTAAGGTCCCAAGATCATAAACAAGCATGAAACATGTGTGAATACAAATCAACGAAGTTGCGGAATACTCACATCGATCGGTTGAGCGACGCGGAGACGAACAAAACTTCAAAAACTGGTCACTAGTTGCTCGGCAGTGGTTGTGTGTAGTTGACTGATTTTCGGTCATTTGCCTCCAAATTTTAAGCTCCAAGCTTCGTCAAACGATTCCCGGCTCATGGGTGGACTTCCCTATCACCTTCCCATGTCTCTCGGAGTGCTAGCTCTTGTGATTTTTGCCACAAAAATCACCACTCATGCTTCCTTATCTCACGGCAGAGCTGAACCAGTGAAGAAGAAACCCTTTTTTGGGCGAGAGAGAGAAGAAGTAAAAAAGGAAAGAGAGAGATGTGTATGTTGAAATTGTTATTGTGTATCTAATACACCAACCATATTAAAATCAAATACCAAAATCAAATAAAGGTAAATAGATTTTAATTAATCCAACAACTCACATCAACCATCACACTTGAGTGTCAAACACTCAAACATCAACTTACATCAAGTCAATCAAGTTGTCAAGTCACATCACTTAAAGTGACAAGTGATTTGACGCTTAATGTGACTAATGATTTGATGCTTGATTTGACTTGCACGCCGCACTCGAATTCGAAATGTGAATGCACTCGCAAACAATCTTGGGTTTGGGTTCGCTAATTCCAAATTAACGAATTTTCCGTTGCGTAGTAATTAAACGATTACGCCTAGCGAAATCACTATTCACGTCGCTAACGAATTAATTCTAAATTAATTCGTTCGCCTGAATTAAAATCTAATTTTAATTTCGCGTTGAAATCCAATTTCATATAATATATCGAATATATTATTTAATCGATTAATTCCAAAATAATCGTTATCTCTCTTTAATGATATTTTATCCCAGATAAAATATCTCCACAATTAATCCCAGATTAATTTTCTCTCTCCTCTATTAATCCCAGATTAATTTAGAGTGTGAGTCATACGTCATCGGTGAATCTTTGCGAAGTGACCCATGAGATCCCCGGATATGTTGGCAGTAAATTCGGTCGTCGGACTATCCGAACACGTAAGTACCAAGTACTACGTTTATACTGATTTACAAGACAAGGTTGGCCTCTAGTAAAGCACCATGCCTACCCAATTCTCCGGAAATATCCTTACAGGAATAAGGATCTACATCAGGCGTAGTACACGTAGTATTGTGTATGTCGATCCAGTATCGGACGATCACGTGCTAGGCCTGGGGTTGGAATTGTGTCTGCCCCGTACGAAGCACATGTCGGATGTCTGGTGACTAGTCTCTATAATCGGATAAACATGACCTTGTCATTTTATCCCGATAGCTACAGCATTTAAGAGAACCAGTCCCATATCCCACGTGACCATCATCTCCACTATGACTGGAGTGATACTTCTGTCTTGACATCACACCCAACACACTATGATTCTCAATATACCCAGTATTGGCGTACACATAACCTGTTAAAGTCCTGGACGACCACAACCAAAGTATATTGATTGTCGCAAGTATTAGCGGTGCAAGTCTCAAGTTAAGACCAAATACACCTACCCTGATTTCGGACTTCCATAGACACATAGTCATACTACCATGGAATTCCGAGGGGGTCTATCCAGAGCGAAGCTGTTTCCCGTACCAACGGTAAAACACAACCTCTTATTACACTTGCATGAGTATCTTATACCCAAATATATGAGAACTATACCGTTGTGCCCTCACAACGTGCACAAGTGTAATACTAGTATTTTATGCATTATCGATGTCCAATCTCGATAATACTCTGACTAGGGATATTTAATGATTTATCCTACATGGACTGATACTGTCTCATATCATTCTCTGTCCAGGAACAAATCACAAAGACCTCTCATCATTTATACATCTAGGTGATCTAATCACAAATGATAAGAGTGCAATCTCCTTTTACACATAGTTAATTTGTACAACAACACAATGATCTGTACAAATAGTGACGCTATGGGTCATAATTGTCCAACAGTTGAATTGTCGTAAAGCTAGTTTGCGATATTTTTGCATATGGGGGTGTCCGGTACATGTGCTAAAGAACAAGACTACTAAGTTGGAACCACGTTCACATGTGTGCCTATTTGTAGGCTATCCTAAGGAAACTAGGGGTGGATTCTTTTATAGTCCAGAAGATAATAAAGTATTTGTGTCGACAAATGCTACATTTCTTGAGGAGGATTATATGAGAGAGTTCAAACCTCGAAGTAAAGTGTTACTTGAGGAGTTACTTGCTGGTACGACCAGTACACAATTGTCAAATGTTGACAAAGACATAACACCTTCTACATCTGAAAGTCAAATGCAAGTTTATCAGGATACCATACCACCTAGACATAGTGGAAGGGTTGTAAGACAACCTGAACGCTATCGAGGAAATGGTGAGGTGCAAGTTGTTGCATCTTATGATGGTATAGATGATCCATTGACCTATCATAGTGCAATATAAGATACTGATAAAGAGGAATGGCTCAAAGCCATGAACCTCGAGATGGAGTCTATGTACTCTAACTCAGTCTGGGAACTTATAGACCAACCTAATGGAGTAAAACCCATAGGTTGCAAGTGGATCTACAAGAGAAAAGATGAATAGATAGGAAAGTATAGACTTTCAAGGCAAGGCTAGTGGCAAAGGGTTATACCCAAAAAAAGGGAGTTGACTATGAAGAAACTTTCTCACCAGTAGCCATGCTTAAATCCATCAGGATTATTCTTTCCATTGTCGCATATTATGACTATGAGATTTGGAAAATGGATGTCAAGACTGCATTCTTGAATGGTAATCTTGATGAGAGTATCTATATGGTACAACCAGAGGGGTTCATTACCCAAGGTCAAGAGCAAAAAGTTTACAAGTTACAAATGTCCATTTATGGACTTAAGGAAGCATCTAGATCTTGGAACATAAGGTTTGATACTATGATCAAGTCTTATAACTTTGAGCAGAACATCGATGAGCCTTGTGTCTACAAGCACATCATTGTTGGGAATGTGGTTTTCCTTGTGTTATATGTTGATGATACTTTACTCATTGGGAATGATGTAAAGATATTATCGGACGTGAAAATCTGGCTAGCTAACCAATTCTAAATGAAAGATTTGGGAGAGGCAAGTTATGTACTTGGGATCCAGATCATTGGGGATCGTAAGAAACGACTGTTAGCAATGTCTCAAGCAACCTATATCGACAAGATTCTTGTGCGATTTGGTATGCATAATTCCAAGAAAGGTAGTTTACCTTTCAGGCATGGAATTCATTTGTCTAAGGAACAGTCTCTAAGACACCTCAAGCAGTTGAGGAGATGAGACATATACCATATGCTTCAGCAGTGGGAGTAGTCAATAGGTTTCAATCCAACCCAGGATTAGATCATTGGGTAGCGGTGAAAAATATTCTCAAGTATCTTTGGAGAACGAGAAATTATATGCTTGTATATACAAGTCAGGATATGATTCTAAGAGGATATATTGACTCTGATTTTTAGACGGATGTCGATTCTAGGAAATCAACATCTGGATCAGTGTTCACCCTAGGTGGTGGGGCTATAGTATGGAGGAGCATTAAGCAATCTTGTATTGATGACTCCACCATGGAGGCTGAATATGTAGCAGCTTGTGAAACAGCTAAGAAAGCAGTCTGGCTCCGTAAGTTCTTGGCAGATCTGGAAGTTGTTCCAGATATGGATAAACTACTCACACTTTATTGCGATAATAGTGGTGCTGTGGCAAACTCCAACGAACCAAGAAGCCACAAAAGGGGTAAACATATTGAGAGGAAATATCACCTCATCATGGAGATAGTGCAGAGAGAAGATGTCACTGTCACACAGATTCCATCCGCAGACAACCTGGCTGATCCGTTTACAAATACCTTATCGGCTAAAGTATTTGAAGGTCACCTAAATGGTTTTGGATTACATGACATGTCTCATTTGCTCTAGTCCAAGTGGGAGATTGTTGGGATTTATGTCTTAGAGCTTCATGTATTGTAAACGGAATTGGTTTTTGCAATAATAATAAATGCATTATTCATTTTTATCAAAGTTGTTTGATTTATATCGCATATTGTCTAATTGTCTTGTTTACCTTGATTACTCTTGTACCTTTAGACTTAGTGTATGTTTGATGCACAAGAGGATTTCAGTCTAAAGTTAGTAATCTAAATAGTCCATAGAGAGCAAAAAAAGTGGGTATTTTGTTTGTGGTATATCTATAGCTACGGTCCATTCTATACTTGTATGACGACCTTGATCTGAGATCGTTCATGTAGTGACATGGGAATGGAGGAACCTTGTATGATAAGATCATATAGGACTGGACTCAGATAAATACGAATTTCTTTTAATATCCGTTAACCAAAGAAATTCATTTTATCTAATAGATGGTTATATATAGATTCGATCTTAATCCTGAGTTTATTCCAAACTTCTGCATGAAAGGCTATGTCATTTAATTTACTATGGTGGGGTTGGTGTTGCATTCCCGGCCAATAACTATGTATTTTGGGGATATGGTTTGGTATGTAGCTGGGAACATTTTACATAGATATGGAATTCACTCATTCTTACGAGAAGCAGATGAATATCTCTTTTAAGAGTTGATTCGTGACTTGAATAATTTGAGCGCTCAACTTTTCTATTACGAATATAAAGTATTTTATATTCATAATTGTTATGAATTAATTGTTCATTATAGAATCAATGGTGCTTAAGAGACAAAATATTTAGAGGGGTTTAACGGACTTATGACCCGGCTCTATTTATGAGATATTCGTGAAGGGCTATATCCATATGTAATGACTATATCGATGGACACCGAAAATGTTCGGTTTACTTAATCCATCTACAGTAACGAGAGTTCAACTTCGAGTTTTTAGTGGAATAATGCGGAGTTAATAATTCGTAATATTTGATTAAAGAGTTTAATTAATATTTCGGAATTATTGGAGCTCGGAACCGTAGGTCCATTTGGTCCCCGTGCTAGCTCGATTAACTGTAGCAAACCTAATATAATTAGATTGTCTAATTATATGCTCACATTATATTAATTTATATATTATTAATAAAATTAATAATATCTATTGTCACAAATGAAAACTATGTTAAATTAGTTTAACTTAATGTTTTCTAGAATTCTTTGATTATGAGATAATCAAGTCTTGATTATGAGATAATCAAGTAGTAATAATTATGAGATAATTACTACAACATGATTGAAGGTAAATAAATCATTATTAATATATTGATTTTTATTTACCATTGGAGACAAAGCCATATGGCTTACCATGTCATCCAAGCAATTATGTCTATTAGGTGGCTTGGATACACCTAATAGTTTTGTCATTAGCTAATGCATTTTATGTTTGGTATGGCCTCAACATTTATGTGTTTGCCATTGAAAGAAAGCATTGAACGCTTATTGACAAAGCCATTGTCTTTAGCTTAACATTTCTTATGCTTTGGTATGGCATTCACATTTTTGTGTTGGCCATTGCAAGAAAGCATTAGATGCTTAATGACAAGGTTAGTTGGTTTTTGTAAGAGAATATAATCTCTACTATTTCTCTCACTTCCTAAGGTTAACACTTTGCATTCATTCACACAATTGTTGTGGAAAAGATTTGAGAGAAAATAGAGAGAGTTATAGCATTCACAAATGTTGTGAAATTCCTAAAGCCAAACACCATTGTGACATCTTAAATCTCTAAATAGTTTAAAGGTTTAATCTTTGTGAGTGAAGCCCACACTTTGGTTTGTTGGTTTCGAGTCATAGTTCGGAAGATCAAGTGGTTGATCCAAGTGTTGGACACCAAAGGATTGATCTTGGCTACTATAACAAAGGGAGAAGGCAAAGAAAATTTTGAAGATCCATACCGGACCCTGTGCCACCACAAGTAACTTTCGCTGCGCTAAGGAAAGTCGTTTCCTACAATTACATGATTCACCTGCTATTTCTTAGGTTACCAACTTTTAACCGTCTACATACTCATTCTCTACTTCGCTTCCATCAATTGTATCATAACCTAGAAGGTACTCTATTTCTGTCTTCATGGATTGATACTTTACTCTTTTTCTTAAGCTCATAAGTATGCATTACTCTTCTTCTTATCCTAATATCTGTTTCATCCATGATTCCTCTTGATTTCTTGATTAAGTGGCAATTCCTTGTCTTTGCTTCGTAAGAGTTCTACTGGATACTTAATACTATTGTCAAGCTACAACTATTGTTATGCCTTACAAAAATCTCATTCTTCAATTTCTAGCTATGATCAATTTTACTTGTCTCCATATGGTTCTTCCTAACAGGTACTATCGAACTTTTCTAGAAATACTAGAATTATTTCATGGTTAAGCCTTTTGTATGTACTGATTCTATTATGATGCAAGTATATAAAAGAATAATCTCTTGTATATTCCCTTAGCGCTGCTTACAGAACACAAACCAGTATCCATCTTTATAACTTAACTATTTAACTCTCTATTTTCTCATTAAGCTTCAACTGCTTAAGGCTATTTTTTCAAGTTCCCAAATATTTGACTATCTATGGGGCTTAACACTTCATAATACAATGTCAAATTCTTCTTCTATCTCTTGCTAACTAGTGTTATCTACTGAATGCCTTTGTATTAAAAAGGTTAATTCTAGGTAGCTTCTTTGGAATCTTCCTCATTTGGAAAATGACTTAGAAATAAAGTTCTTAAGCTGAGCTTAATCGTATGTATGCTTTTGCTTAAACAGTATTACCTTTCTCGATGTTATTGTCGATGATTTGGTTCTAGTTACAGTCCATACTCTGTATGTACTTTATTTTTGTTGCAACCATAAGTTCGATTACGGTGTTCTTCATTAATTTGTTTTCCATATCCGGTGGTATGCTAGGGTATTCCCCATTTTATTGCTTCCACAGTTTTGCTCTATCGAGTGTCATTATTCAGATACTCACAAACTTGTAAATTTAATCCTTATCCAAGGACCATTTATATAAATTATAGCTTGATAACTCACCCACTGTACTAAATGTAGCATTATAATAACTTATCTTATTTGTTTTCATACTATACTACACATGTACCAAACCACCCATATTTGTAACTGTCTAGTAGACTTAACTATGGCTGATAACTTTATCTTGATTATGTGAACTAAGATGTAATAAGACTTTAGTTTAATTCCATTACTGAGAAATCTTATTGTTATGCCCTTTTTATCATTGCTTACTCAATATTCTCTCTTATTACCGCTGAACCTCGACAGTTCCTCTTCTAAACCTTTGACTTATTGACCTTCTTGACTTCTCTTCAGCTCTCCTTCTATGATCAGAAGTTTCGTGATCTATGTCTCTGTTTCCTTACCAGAAGGATATCATCTCTACATGACTCTAGCCATATCTAACGTTATTATTTTATATCCTTATAACATCCCTGATCCGGGAGATGTTACCGGTAGGGAATAGGTCGTACTATCCCTATGAGCCACTGACTTTCTAACTGTCAAACTCATATCATATATAAACTCATGCACAAGACCGTTGCCCAACTTAACATCATAAATGAATAATGCTTTTGAATTAAAAACTCAAATTCACTACATATCTCAACTTTAATAATGAACACTTATAACTCTTTACATGTGTATACTTTACTAAACCAATCATATATTACATGTCACTTTCTGACACTGATTGTACTGAACTTTGACTCGACCTGGCGGACCAAACCCTAGTGACTACCATCAGTATCCATCCTTTCGAGCTCATCCTCCGAGAATACCTATAAAACTGAGAAAATGGGAGAGCGGGGGTTAGACCGTTTGAACGATCTAAGTGAGTGGACGATTAAAATGAAAACTGAAATACTAATATGAAAATGTTTGGTTCTGAAACCAAAGTCTTCCCATGAAATAACCTTATATGAAAACTCTTTTTCTGAAAATCTTGTCTGAAAAACTCTTTGTAAAACTTATATTTTCTGAAAGTTTCTTTTAAAACTGTTGTTTCTGAAAACTTTCCTTTCTAGAAAACTTCTCTCTGAAATCTGTATTTGAAAAATGTTTCTGAAAACTGATCTCTGTCTCTAAAAAACCTGACGTATGGGGGAGTTACGTATCGCCGTCCCCCCATACGCCTAACTAGAGCCATAAGTCCAAATCCATGACATTGGGGCGTTACGTATCGCCGTCTCCCAAAGCATGCCAATATATGTCCCTGAAACTAGTGGTCTTGGGGAATTACGTATCGTCGTCCCCCAAGCCACTGAACTAGAACTGAGGGTGCAGATCTATGCTACCTTCTAAGTTATGAATCTAGATCTTGGGGCATCTGTCATCCCTAGTCCTGAACTAGGATATGGGGCATTACATATCGCCATCCCTCAGTCCTCTACATATGCACATGTCATCCGTTAATTCCATGTCTGTATCAAGTTTAATACTAAGGTGGGTTTTTCCCATATGCCTCGAAAAAATAAAACCATGCTTTGAAAATATCTATTCTAAAATGACTCTCAAACATGATCTTTAATGAAATAACTATAATAAAAATCAACTAATAACCAAGTCTTTACTGAAAATAGTGTAAATGTAAAATTAACTTAGAAAGAGAGTGTCCACTCACTAATTTGGAATCTGGCTGGATTACTCACATGCTGAAGAAAACTTTGGTTCCTGCGATAATCTACAATTGATAACTTGATTAGAAAGAGAGCTGGAGAACATATTCCGAGTTAACTAAGTTTATCCACCCAAGCACTTATTATTATTATTTCATGGCATATCGTACTTATATCATGATGTAAGGTGCATACACGAACTGATATGAGACTCTTAGGGTGGCCTCTAACACGCTGGGGTGAAGCTGGAATGATTTAAAACTGATTTGGGGAATCTTTTGATCACGCGTCACGATGCAGGGCATGATTCCAGAAACATACTTGGAAAAATTCCAGTACGCTTCGCGACGTAGGGGCTTGCGCGTTGCTACACGCATCAATCCAGAAATGTATCTGGGAAAATTCCTAGTTCACGTCACGAAGCGGAGCGTTCTCCGTCGCGATGCTAGGCCAATTTCTAGTATTAACTTCATCCTTTCATACTCAATTTGCTCAACACTCTTCCCATACATCCACACAAGCATATAACCTCAATAAATATCCAAAATATTATAAATATCATTCTTAATATCAACTCATGTCCAATCTATAACCTTACTTAATTTCATACCCAAAATTTAGCAAGTTGGGGGTTTCCCACAATCACTTTTTTCTTAACACCAAAACCATATAAACATCAATAACCATAACTCAACAATATCCATTAACCAATAAATCGTCAAAACATGAACATCTAAAACATGGGTTAAAATTTCCTTACCTTTTCTCACTTCTCATCCTTCACCATTCAAGTCTTCTTGGCTTGGTTTTCCTTCCATCTAGTTTGTGGTGATTTGATTTGCACTTGTTCTTCTTTAATTTTGGTGAGGGACCAACTTTCCTTCACTCTCTTCTTCTTCTTTTCCCCTCTCATCTCTTCACGTTTTTCATCTCTTTCTCAAATCATTTTGATGCATGAATAGTGTCCCTTATTTATACTTGGACGTATTTGGTTAATTTTTAAAATGATTTCATGAGAAAAATTAGAAAATTTGAGAGAGTTTGAGATTTTCCAGATTCACCCCCGGGTACTATTCATTCAGATTTTCCATCTACGTTTTCAACCTGTTTCTGGTTCTAATTTGGAAAACTATTCAATACGGAAGTTATAGGTCTCGATCTCAGCTTTTCGGCAATATAACATTCATAAAAATTGGAGTTCATATGAGAAATTGGGCCCAAACACCATGGGCTGTCTGAAGTGGAACACGTATCATCTAGTATCAGAATCTCAAAAAATGTTATGATCATTCCCAAAGTCATTTCATGAGAGTATATGTGCCCAAACATAATTTATATTATATAACACTCGTCCCAAAGTGTAACAATAGTCAGGATTTTGGGCTGTTGCAAATTTTCCCCCCTTAAATAGGATTCATCCTCGAATCCCTTATGGGCTTAACTCATAGATTTTTCTTGGTCGATGATATTTGTGTCTCTGCTTATCCTTAATATACTTGATTTCCTTTCTGATTTTTATTTTCGAGATCTTAATACTAAAACCTCTTGAAATCTCTTGTCATACTTGTATATACTACTCCAAAGTTCGTGTTCCTTAATGAATAATTTCTTGAGTTCCTGACTGAAAGGTAATTCCTTAATCTCATTCCATGATCATTTCCTCAGTACTCTACACTTATCGTTATACTACCACTATCTCTATGCATTACAGAAACTTTATTTCTAAACCTCCCAACTATATTCAACATTCTTTATCTCAACTATTTACATGAGTTATTATTTCCAAATTATACTATATTCGTGGTCTGCCGTCTAACATACCTTAGTTCCATTCTGATTTGAAAATCCTAATACCTCTTGTCATGACAACAATAATTTGTACTATAGCCAATAACCTTCACTTTCCCTTGACTTGTATACTTCAGGTTTGTTAACTATTCTTCATAATGTAACTACTTAAATGACTTTATAGGAAATATCTTACTAAATATCTTCTTGGCTCCAATCTTAACTAACTATTTAATCTTTCTATTTTCTCTTTACTAAGTCCTCGTTACTTATTAACTTCTTCCTTCGAGTTCTAAAAAATATAACTATTTATTGGTTTAGGACTTCCTAACTCACAACTAATCTTTTCATGTACTCTCACTGTCAATTGATGGCTCTCATACTTAGGACGTTACCTTGAGGTAGTTTTTGCTGGCAATCCTCTCGGTTGCTTAAGGAGTTTGGGACAAAGTATTTATAATAAGCCTAACTTTGTGTACCTTTATGCTAAAACTGATATAATTACTCTGCTGCACTTTTGATTTCTTTATTTGTACAAGTACGGTTGATGAATGGTAAATAGATCATTATTTCCCACTCATTTGACCTAATATTTTGTATAGTTTCTTGAGTTTTGTGAATATTTTAATATGTTTTGTGTTATTTTGTAGATAATAAATTAACAGGACTCTCTGAATTAATTCGGGGCCAAAATAGTGAAAAACTGACAGAAAGGGCAAAAATGTAAAATTTCCTGCTAAAATGCGTCGTTTGCTAACATGCACCGGACACATGGACCAATCGGAGAAGTTTTTGCTAAAATGCATCGTCGCTAATATCCCGAATCTGCTAACGTGCGCCTGCACAGCCCAACATGCAAACATGCAAGATGTAAAATCATGCTAACGTGCGCCAGACACATGTCTGTTGGATAATATGACCCATAGCGTCAC
>SKCR01002065.1:0-14288 GCA_019454045.1 Zanthoxylum bungeanum | reverse complement strand
TTTAGAATTAATCGATAAAATTGTTATATTCGATATAATAATCGAAATTCGATTTCGACGCGAAATTAAAATTAGATTTTAATTCGGGCAAACGAGTTAATTTAGAATTAATTCGTTAGCGACGTAAATAATAATTTCGCTAGGCGCAATTATTTATTTAAATTCGATTTAATTAACGTCGCGACGTAAGTTCGGTATTTCGGAAATATCGAACCCGAACGCGTGAGTGCACGTGGGCCCATTTTCATTTGGAAACGTGTGGGGCCCACATGACACATGTCATTATATGCATTATTTAATTGTTAATACATTGCATGGTGATAGTGTACAATACACTCAATGGTTTTGCATGGAGTTTGAGTGTTTGACACTCTAAGCCATTGCATGATTTGTGTCATAAGTTTATTATTAATTTAATAAATATTATGGCATAAATATAAATTGATTTTTGTAACAAAGATCAATACAAACTCTCCTCTCTCTCTCACAATGCCGTGACTTCCATTAGGGCAAAGAAGATTTGATTTTCTTTTCTCCTCCATTTGCTAGCACATTGAAGGATCAAAGGAGGTGATAGGGAAACCATCAAAGAGCTTGGAATACACAAAGCTTGGAGCTTCAACTCTTCTTCCTCCCTTGGCCGAAACTTGAAGCTTGGAGATTCAAAGATTTTCTTCATCACTTCTCATCACAAAAGCTTTGTAAGTATGATTCCGCCATACTTCATCTTTTAATATATATTCATTGTTGTATTTCATATGCTTAATCTTTCCTTGGGACATATAATAGAAACCAACAGTGACAACTTTCCCTTCCAGCCATTTCCAAAACTCCCTTCCAAGGAGAGACTTTCAAAAAGACTTTATCTCCCACTTGGAACTCAAGGTCCTTCCTCCTTCTGTCAGCATAACTCTTCTGTTGCCTCTCCACCTCTAACAGTCTAGCTCGGATCAGCCTGATTCTCTCTGACGTCATATCTACCAAGTCTGAGCCATGAATCTGTCTATCTCCAACCTCGCCCCAACAAACAGGGGTCCTACATCTCCTCTCATACAAGGCCTCAAACGGAGCCATACTGATACTAGCCTGAAAGCTATTGTTGTAGGCAAACTCTATCAAATGCAATTGCTCATCCCAACTCCCAATGAATGTCAAAACACACGATCTCAGCAAATCTTCTAACGTCTGAATAGTCTGCTCTGACTGGCCATCGGTGTGAGGGTGAAATGCAATACTCATAGAAATCTTTGATCCCATAGAATTTTGGAAACTCTTCCAAAAATGAGAAGTAAATCTGGCATCTCTATCCGATACAATCGATAAAGGTACACCATGTAATCGTACAATCTGCTCAACATATAATTTCGCTAGTCTCTCTGGTTCCCATGTAACTCGAATCGGTAGAAAATGAGCAGATTTACACAATCGATCTACTATTACCCAAATTGCATCATAACCTTTCCGTGTCCTCGGAAATCCTACTAAAACATCCATTGCAATATTCTCCCATGGCCACTCAGGTATAGGTAGAGGCTGGAATAATCCGACTGGATGTTGATGTTCTGCTTTAACCTGCTGATAAACCAAACACTGAGATACAAACTCTGAAATATCTCTCTTCATTCCCAGCTACCAATAAGTCTTCTTCAGATTTTGATACATCTTGGTGCTTCCAGGGTACATATTATAAAGAGCATTGTGGGCCTCATCCAAGATTTCATGTTTGAGCGTTCCTGAATGTGGTACAACAACTCTATCACCAAAAAGTAATACATCCTCTGAACTGAATCTGAAGGCAGAAGTTCCCCCTTTGGAATCTCTGCTCTCCATTTCCCACATTGGTCATCCTCGCTCTGGGTTGTTTTGAGTCTATCTAATAGTGTAGGTCGGACCTTCATATGGGCAAGAGACCTGCACTGTCGGATATCTCAAAAGTCAATCGTAACTCTCGGCCAACTCCAAAAAAATCCTCTGTCTGGCTCTTAAGAACTGTAATCTACCCACATTCTTCCTACTCAGAGCATCAGCAACAACATTGGCCTTCCCTGGATGATAATTAATAGTGCATTCGTAGTCACTAAGGAATTTCATCCAACGTCTCTATCTCAAATTCAGCCCATTTTGAGTGGGAAGGTATTTCAGACTCTTATGATCAGTATAAATCTCAAACTTGGCACCATATAAATAATGCCTCCAAATCTTTAGAGCATGTACAATCGCTGCCATCTCTAGATCATGGGTGGGATAATTCTTCTCATGAGTCTTCAACTGTCTCGAGGCATATGCAATCACTCTCCCATGCTGCATCAGTACACATCCTAACCCTTGATGTGATGCATCAGTATAAACAATATATCCATCAAGTCCGGATGGTAGAGTAAGTACCGGTGCAGTAGTTAATTTCTCTTTCAGAGTTTGGAATCTCATCTCACAATCATCAGTCCACACGAACGATACCTTCTTCCTTGTCAGCTGATTCATTAGAGCAGCAATAATAGAGAAATCTCGAATAAACTGACAGTAGTAGCCTGTTAATCCCAGTAAACTCCGAATCTCTATCACCGATCTTGGTCTCTCCCATCTCAGAACTACTTCAATCTTGTGTGGATCTACATAAATACCTTCTTCTGAGATAATGTGTCCCAGAAATACCATTTTATCCAGCCAAAATTCACATTTAGAGAACTTGCCATAAAGTTGCCCTCTCCTCAAAATCTCAAGTACCAACCAAAGATGTTGCTCATGATCGACCCGAGAAGATGAATACACAAGGATGTCATCAATAAACACTACAAAAAACTTATCTAGGTATAGCTGGAACACTATATTCATCAATTCCATGAATGATGCAGGCACATTAGTAAGTCTAAATGGCATCACTAAGAACTCATAATGCCCGTATCTCATTCGGAATGTAGTCTTGGGAATATCTGTAACACAGATCCTCATTTGATGATACCCCGACCGAAGATTGATTTTTGAAAACACCGAAGCTCCTTGAAGTTTATCAAATAAATCATCGATACGGAGCAACAGGTATCGATTCTTGACTGTCACCTTATTGAGCTGACGATAATCTATACACAATCTTAAGGTGCCATCCTTCTTTTTTTCACGAACAATACCGGTTCTCCCCAAGGTGAAACACTAGGTTGAATAAATCCTCGATCCAACAGCTCTAGCAACTCTTCTTTCAGCTCATTCATTTTTGCAGGGGCCAAATGATAAGAAGTCACCGAAATAGGAGTGGTACCAGACATTAGATCTATAATGAACTCTAGATCTCTATGAGGTGGCAAACCTAGTAACTCATCAGGAAAGACATCATGATACTCTCTCACAACTGGAATATCTGCTATCTGCATCGATTCCTCTTTCTCCACCATAGCGATACTCGCTAAAAAGCTCTTGCACCCCTGTCTAATCATCTTACATGCCGACATGGCAGAAATGATGGGTACCATAACCCGATTATGGTCACTGACTACCTTAAAATCCTCGTCATCTGACTTAACCTCACTTCCTTGTCGCTGCAATCAATAACAGTTCCATGAGCAATCAACCAATCCATCCCTAAAATCAAACTGAAGTCCTCCATCTCCAACGGGTAAAGTACAACAGGTAGCTGTCTCGCCTCAATCTCAACACTAAATACCCTAAATACTGAATCTATCCTGATGTCATTCCCCGAAGGAAGACTCACAATCAAAGGAATCTTGTTGGTCTCCGGTACACTACCCAGATAAGGAATACAACTAGTAGCAATAAATGAATGCGTAGAAATCGTATAAAATAAAGCTTGAATAAGTATACATGATACCCGAACTGTGTCTGATACAGTATCACCACCATCTTGTGCCTCGTGCTCTGTCATAGCGAAGAATCGTCCCCTATCAACACCAGGTGCAATTTGTGTCTGAGATGTCTGTCCTCTACCACCATATGGTCCACTCGAAGTTCCTCTGCCTCTGTTCTTTGGGAAACCTAAACCTCTTCCACGGCTTCCAAAAGAATCTATCCGTCTACCACGTCCCACTGTCGGCTCAGCTCCTCAGGATCCACCACCGGTAGGGCAATCTCTAGCAAAATGTCCAAGTTGATGACATTCAAAACACTTCTTTTCTCCGGTACACTGTGAACTAAGATGAACCTCCTCACCAAATTTATAGCATCGACGTGGGCCAGTGGGTCGAGATGCTACACTCACAACACTCTGATCAACAGATGGAATTGTGCCTCTAATGTGAACCTGCTCAGTCCGACCCCCACAGAACGGCCCTCTAGGAGGTGCACTATGTGTGCCTCTGGGTGGTACCCCGCAATGACTCGAATGTGGAAGATACTGTCTACTATTATAGATCTGCCATATCCCTCCTCAGAAACCTCATTTCGCCACCTCTTCCTACTCTATTGAAACGCGGCTCTGTTCTCCTTCTCAATTTTGATGTCACTCTCTGTAATCATAGCTCTGTCAACCAATATGTATATGGCAGTTTCCCTAAAATCAAAATCCTTGATCTAATCTGCTATCTCAACCCACCCTTGAATTTCTCACACTTATGATCCTCACTCCGTATCAATTCTGGATATAGCGAGATAAGGAAATCATCCGCCTTCCATACTCCATCACTGTCTCTGTTAGTCCCTGAACCATGTGCTCGAACAGACGACGTTGCTCACTCCGATAGGTATACGGAAAGTACTTCTCATTAAAGGCTTCCTCAAACATATCCCTCATGATATACTGAGGTCTTCCATGTCCATCAGTTCTCCAAAATTTAGGTGATATCAACCTATCTATCAGTATTGTCTCAATGTGTTTCCACCACGTCTCCGTTTCACCTCTCATCATAAAAGTGTGGTAATTATAACATTCTCCTGATCGATCAAATCCAACACGCTGGATATGTGCTCAATATCATCCTTCCATTTTTCTCCAACTTAGGGATCAGCCGTGTCATGAAATTATGGAGGCCTCAAATTAAGAAACTGATCCAGCTTGCTCGTATTACCACTGGTTCTCGAAGGTACATTAGTTGTTGGCCCTATGGTAACCATCTGTGCAACTAAATCAATAAACCTTCCCAATACATCTTCTAGGTGTGTGGCTATCGGGGGAACTGAATGAGGGGAAAGGGTCACATTAGGTACAATTGCGGGAACATCGTCAGGTGCAGCTACAGGAATAGTGGTGGGGGCAGCTGTCGAAACTACTGGAGTTATAGGTCTAGAACCTTCACCAATCTCAAAAATCGGCAGAACACCAGATAAAGCAATATCCAATATATGATCTACAGACAGAGTCTGAGGTCTCTCAATAAAAATACTCGACATCCTCACAAATCATCGAGCTCTCCCTCTCCCACGTTGAGTACCAGTACCGCGGCCACGTCCAGACATTTTCCTACAAACATAAAACTATCATATTAATACCCTCTCTAATGCAATGTGTCTACAGAACCTAAAACCCTATGCTCTGATACCAAATCTGTCACGACCCCCTCCCTATAGCGCCCTTAGAAAGAGGTTCGCATACTTCTTTAGCTCGAGCATTCTATATGTCCAAACCAACCAACTAAATACACATATTATTACATCATAAATTACAAATCCATGAATTGTACACAATTTTTATGGTTACAACAGAAGTCTTAAAAATATGCAAATGATGACTCAAATATCTGGTACAACCAGAAAATGATGACTCAAATATCTGGTACAACCCAAAAATATCTGGTACTGCTACTGCTGTGCTGGCGGACTACCTGGAATATTTGGGAAAATTGGGGGTGAGCTTAAAAAGCTCAGCAAGTAAAACACCCATACTTTCACATGACCTCACCAACAAAATATGGATATATATATATATATATATATATATATATAATATATGAAAAATAACAAATTTTATAATAACAACTCAAGCAAACGTCCCACAACAATACAAACATCCATCAAACATGGTTGCTAATCCGGGTCCAGTATAACAGTGGATTGAAACCAATGGGATAGTCTCTCTCATACCCCCAAGGTTTCCAACCATATCAATTCGCAAAATATGTGTGAGTGGGTTAAAACCAATGAGAGAGTCACTCTCATACCCCCAAGGTTTTTCACTATATAATCTCGCAAAATATCTCATCACATCTAATCTCATATCCGACCACTATTATACAAAACCCGACAGCACAATACATCAACATGTATAATCCAATACAATCACATCTCACATCCAATCCATCAATCTCATCTCAACAATCATGAATTCATATTTATCATGCTTTCAATTAATCAATATTTATATCTCCTAAAATATATATATAATTATATATATAATTATAATTATACCAATATATTTATATATGGACTTTCACAACAACCATCAATCAACAAACAATTATGTTAAGGGAATCATCGTGTAGTGTACTTACCTCTATCCACACAAAAGTCCTTAATTTGAATATATCCTTGCTAAGAATCTGAAAATTATAAATTACGATCAGGTCCCCCAATTTTACCAAAATTATGATTTTAACCCTAAACTTTCTAAATTTTCATTTTAGCCACTAAACTTTTCTAATATGTCTAAATAGTCCTAAAACTCTTAAATATTACTTATTAACCAATGAAAACCAGAATTTACAGAATTACCCTCTAAATCATGCAAATATACAATTAAGTCCAAAATTTTCAAATTCTATCATTTACACCCCCAAACGGTAATAATAACGTACCGAGCTCTAACGACCTCCAAATCTCTCAAATAAGGAGCCGCTGGTCATGAAATATCTCAAGGATCACGACGATGGTGATGGTAGAGGGCTGGTGTGAAACACGGTGGTTATTGACTATTGTGTTAAACACCGATAACTACCGTATTTTGCTCGTTTCTCAACAAGCGAAGGTCCGATTTGTGTTGGACAATTATGACCCATAGCGTCACTATTTGTAAAAGACAATGTGGTTTTTGTACAAATTAACTATGTGACAATGGAAATTGTTATTTTATCATTTTGTAATTAGATTACTTGAATATATATAAATGATAAAAGTCCTTATGATTAGTTCCGGATTAATAAGATATGAAACATTATCAATCCACAAAGGTTTAATCATTAAATATTCCTAGTCGTAGTATTATCGAGACTGGACATCGATAATGTAGAATAAATTAGTATTGCACTTGTGCGTGTTATGAAGCGTAACAACATAGTTCTCATATATTTAAGTATTGGATACTTATGCAAGTGTGATAGGAGGTTGTGTTTGCCGATGGTATGGAAACAGATTCGCTCTGGAGAGACCCCTCAGAATCTCATTGGTAGTATGACTATGTGTCTATGGGAATCCGAATCAGGGTAGGTGTATTTGGTCTTAACCTGAGACTTCCTTCGCTAATACTTGCGACAATCAATACGCTTTGGTTTTGGTCGTCCGGGGCTTTAACAGGTTCCGTGTATGCCTCTTCTGGGTTTATTGAGAATCGTAGTGTATTGGGTGTGATGTCAAGATGGAAGTATCACTTCAGTCATATGGAGAGATGATGATCACACAGGGATACATAACTAGTACTCTAATATGTTACAACTATCGGGATAATATGACAAGGTCATGATTTTCCGATAAAAGAGATTAGTTGCTAGTGATCTGATATATGATTCGTACGGGGCAGACACTATTCCAGCCCCAGGCCTTGCATGTGACATCCGATACTGGATCGCAATACGCAATACTTTGTATAATACGCCTGTTACAGATTATATATATTCCTTAAAAGAATATTTATGGAGAATTGGGTAGGCACAGCGCTTTGCTAGAAGCCAACCATGTCTTGTAAATTGGTATGAATGTGGTACGAGGTACGCACGTGTTCGGATAGTCCGACGACCGGATTTTCTACCAACATATCCATGGATCTCATGGGTCGCTTCCCGATGATTCACCGATGACATATGACTCGAACAAAATTAATCAAGGATTAATTATGAGAGAGAGAAAATTAATCTAGGATTAATTGCGGAAAGAATTTATCTGGGATAAAATTCAAATAGAAGAGAGAGAATGATTAATTATAATTAATCGATAAAATAATATATTTGATATATTAAATGAAATTAGATTTCTTAGTTGAATTAAAATAGGATTTTAATTTGGGCGAACGAATTAATTTAGAATTAATTCGTGACCGATTTTCCTAATAATTTTGCAAGGCATTATTATTTAATTAAATTTGATTTAATTAAGTCGAACGGAAAATTCGTTAATTCGGAATTAACGAACCCGAGCCCGGAGTGTGTTTGCCGGCCCACTCGGATTTTGAATTAAAGTGGGTCCCACATCAAGTCACATCTGAAGTCAATCTCATCACTTTTTTTGATGGAAGTTGTTAGTTGGTGATGGCTTGATTTACACACTTTCTTATTTTAATTATGAAAAGGTGAGTGACATTTTACTAACTTGGATTTGGTATATGTCTTTGTTTTTTTTTGTAAAAGAAAAAGACTTCACTCTCTTTTTTCTTCTCTTCACCGTGAAAAGCATCTGTAGACACATGCATTTTTGCATGAAAGCCCAATGATGAGCCTCGTATGTAGGCACTACCCGATAAGTTGCGGAAGTCGCGGGAAACGGACGTCGGAAGGGAAAAATTTAGAAATAAATACATCAACAAATTTAACTCGCTAATTGGCCTCGGGTTCGCCCGATTAATCTCTATTTTAAAATATTAAGCCTCATCCCAAAACCCCCGCACCCATCCAAAGCCCATTTCTCCCAAGCCCAATCCAAGGATAATTTAAACATTTAAAACACATGTCACAAATTAAATCCAATTAAATTAAATCAAATCCAATTAAAATCAAAATAAATCTCATTCCTAAATTAAATAAATCCCTTCCTAATTTAAATAAATCACCTACCAAATTAAAGATATTCCCCACCAAAATTACACAAATTTATTTCCCTAAATGATTTAATTAAATATATCCCCTCTAAAACATGATATTGTTTCCTTATTTTAAAATCACATGCATAACCCTAACCCTAATTCACAACTATAAAAACATAACTTAATGCAAACCCTAAGGTCTCTCTAGCCCCCTCTCTCATCAGCTAACAAAAACTCGGCACGCCCCTTTTCGGCTCTCTCTCTCTTATTCAACACACAGCCTCGCCCTCAGCAAATAAACCCTAAAGCTTTCAGCTCTCCTCTCTCCCTGAACTTTCTCACTCACGGAAACCTCACAAAAAATAAACCCTAAACAACCCCATTCTCGGCCATCCCAGAAAGACACATGAACACACTGCCACGCACATAAACCCTAGCAAACACTCTCGACACAAACGATAAACAAAGACAAAAACCCTTCACTCACATTCACAATTCTGCTTCCCTCTCTCAAAGACCCACCAACCGAAACCCTAAACTACCTAAACACATACACGCAGGAACAGACTCCTCAAATCCCTTACATAAAGACACACACACGCCACCAGTACATCGTTCACTCACTCACGCACACACCACAAAAGCCATCCCTTAAAACACAGAAAGTGCCCTAACCGACTTCAACACACAGCTCAACAAGCCGAGCATACCACACACCGAAAAGCCATTTCTACCATATCAGCCCCCTCACAGTGACGTGCTCCCACCGACTAATTTCACCAACTCAACACCACAACCCTCCATTAAGCAAGTAAACCTAACACTCACACGTAAGCCCTTCAGCCCACTAATCATTGCCACCAGCCGACAACAACAACAAAGCAAAATAACCCTCCACCGACCAAGAACACAAAAACAACCCCTTCATCACATTCACCGACAATGAAACCTAAGCCCTGCACTGACTGGCAAATAAAATAACACACAAACTGAGTCCAAAACCTGAAGCCCTAAACACGTGAAAAACCAACAAAAATAGTGAGTGAAAATAGTCCCTAAACTAGTCCCAAAAACCCAAAACAGCCCCTGAAAATAACCTAAAACAACCATCCGAAACAGCAGTGAAAATCATCCAAAACAGTAAAGAAAATAGAGAAAACGATAGTGAAAATAGCAGAACAACGAAGGAAAATCTTAAACCAGAAAACCAGAAAAAGTTACGGAGCAGCATAACCTTTCCGGCGACGACGTAACGCACTTCCGAGGAGCATCTTAAAAGGTAAGACCTGAGGGCCCCCTTTTTTTTATGTATCTTTTCGGTTATTCTTAGTCGGTTATTCGCATGCATCGTAGTGTTTTACGTATGGTTTCATTTATGTTGGGTTGATGATTGAGTGTTATCCCTTGCTGTATATTGGATGGAAACCCATACGTAAATTCCGTAGCCGAATCCGAATGGATGGTAGTGCGGTCTGTACTTGGATACGACTCCACGTATCGCTTGAGAAACTTTGAAGCCCATGTTACATTTTGGTATTTAATTTTGTGTTTATTGTTCCGCTATTTATTTCCATATATTGTTTCTTTGTTCATGCATTGTTAATCTGGATGTGCATGGGCTAATTATGCGCGGTAAAGGTCCTGTATTTGAGGGAAATGCCTAAAGGCTACCTTTACCATGATGTTTTGTCGCGCCGGATGAAGTACGTTGATTGAACGTTAGATATTTTCAATCGGGCATACGAGGTCCCATATTATTGCTTTATATATTTCTATGCATTGTTACTAGATGCGCATGGGCTAATTACGTTGGTTTAGAGGTCCTCTATTTGATGGAGAAAAATCCTAAAAGGCTACCTTTACCTCCATATTTTGGCGCACCTTTGTATTCCGTTATTTACTTTTTACATATTACTTCTTTGTTTGTTCATGCATTGTTGCTTGATGCGCATGGGCTAATTACGTTGGTTTAGACGTCCTCTATTTGAGGGTGAAAAAGCCTAAAAGACTACATTTACCATGATTTTTTGCCGTGCCGGACGAAGTACACTTGATTGAATGTGAAATATGTTCAATCGGGCATACGAGGTCCTACATTATGTATTAGTTTATCCACGCCGATGTTTGTGTCATTTCAGATACCATTTTGGTAATCTCGTTCGAACGCTACACGAATGTATGGATTCTGCCTCAGTTCGTTCGAATGCATTTACGAACGCTACTCGAACGCGCATGCATCTTGTTTTATCAAGCATTAGGTCTTATCCCGTTCGAACGCATTTCCGAACGCTATATAAACGCGGACATTCTGTTTACCGTTCGAACGCGTTATCAAACGCTCCACGAACATGCATGCAGTGGATCGACTTCTTTTCCTCATATTTCGTGCATGTTTGCTTATTTAAGTCATTTCTTTCGCATTACATAATTAACTATATCATTTTATTATTGACATTTTTACTGTTATTAATTATTTATATTTCCGCATTTATTTATTTGATATGTTCATGAGATTTTGTTCTCGCTTTTATTATTAATGCCTTTATAGTCGTTATTAGTTACACTATTGCGCTTCACCGTTTAATATGTTTATGAATTATGCCTGAATTTTTTATTTATGATTATCGATGTGCAATCTTTGGTGTTGATTATATTATCTTGCATGTGTTACATAAGACTTGGTTATACTATTGCATAAATCTTTTCATTACAATTGGCATAAGTAAGGGACCATTATGAACCCAATGATTTGAGGTCTTCCTTTGCGAGGGGTGAGTGCGGCCTTAAATCATTTCCCAGTTCACACTGGGTGGCGACTCCATTTTATTTCTCCGGTTTAAGCCCCCGCGGGCTACTCTGAACTCCCGACCGGGCCGTAAGCCCGGACATCATCATCTACTTCTGTGTTCTACAGCCTGGAAACTCCACTGGGGATAGAGAATCGGCCCCGAAATAATGTCTTGTAATGTTTGTGATTTGTGCTTTAGTTAACCTTGTCTAGAGTTGTTTAAACCTAAGGTATATTGGAGTTAGATAATGATTTGGTATCTTCCTTCACCCAACCTTTTTATACCCAAAAGGAAACGCTGTGAAGACATCTAGATAATCATCTAAATTGATGGACTAATTTGGATGATCTGTTGTTTATTCCTGTCACCAAGGTGATAAGAGCCTAAGAGGCCAGGGTATTTAAGGGAGTTCGCTCCACCCTCCCTCTAGGGAATTTTCAATAGAGAAATCTATTTGACAGTTATTCATGTATCGTGAATTCGTTTTCGCTCGAATTGGTGGATCGTTATATGGTACCATCACTTGTTGGCACGTACCTTAAGGTATAAAAAAGGTGCGCTCACTTGGTTGCTCGAACCCTTGAGTGGGGAGACCTAGTTGTGGGTAATCATTCACCGGTATGAGCCTTTATCTATACTCCTATAAACCCGCATGTGAACCATAGTTGCATAACCTATAGAAGCCACCATTTATGCTTGTGTTTGGGACCATCATCATTTGGATTCATTCGAACTTCTTGTCATGAGATGTGAACTTGTTGGGCCATTTAAATTGGGACGAGTTCGTGTCTTATGACAATTGGGCCAAAAGCTTCTAAAATACTGATGGGCCACTTTGTGTTTGGGCCCCATATCATTTGAAGTTGTTTAGCCACGTTATTGTAAAAGTGTAAACTTGTTGGGCCTTTTTTTCAACTGGGACAAGTTTACACCTCGCAATAATATGATTGAATGCTTTGAAATGATAATGGGCCAACTTGTATGAAAACCTTGATGGCTTAGAAAGTCCAAACATGATCCAAATATGCTAGAAGCATGAGTTCGATATCCGCACTGGCTTTCATTCAGAAAGGGTACGCCTTGTTACAACATATTTTTATACTTTTGAACGCTTCTATGTTCATCCCCACAACCACGGTTGCCGAAAGCCCAATTCGTCATTTCTAGACAATGGCATGATCCCATAATCGGCTTAGTCCATGTGGAACGGTCTTTGTCTTTTACCGATGGAAAGAGACTGAGGTAGCCAAGGTTCACCCCGTAGCATAGGAGATAACGATTTTGTGTACCCCATATTGGTGTATAAAATAAGCCATACCTAGGACAGAAATAAACATACCACGAGTGTGAGAGGAATAAGGTCGGAAAGATATATTTTGTTTGATTACCTCACACGTTTTATATATTCCATGCATCGCACGTATACACGTACCATTCTAACTCATAGTTTCGACAGCCATCATAGATATCTGTTAGGTTAGAAAAGAATGAAGACTTAGAGACCATAGTAACCAAAGTTACTGAGCAACTAAAAGTTTTGACTAACGTTGTGGCCAGTTTGACCGTACCCCATATAGCCAATAATAGGAGTTCTGCAACCAGAATAGAAAGATCATTGGGGGACCTTCAAGGACCAAGCCCACTTATTTTGAGGTCGCCCTGACCGGCGTAAACACACACGTATAACGCAAGCGCACGTATCGTTCAAGTAGTATAAAAATAATCGATCCCACGAGGACTTAATTCCTACTGTTGTTATTAATTGTTGAATCTATT
Source organism: Zanthoxylum bungeanum (assembly GCA_019454045.1). Lineage (NCBI taxonomy): Eukaryota > Viridiplantae > Streptophyta > Magnoliopsida > Sapindales > Rutaceae > Zanthoxylum > Zanthoxylum bungeanum. The sequence continues at coordinate 836 of SKCR01002065.1, read as the reverse complement.
TATTTACAAATATCTAATTAAATGGAGAAGAGAATGATTGTTTGATTGGTTGAATGTGGTTTTACAAAATAAATAAATAAAAAGACAAAAAAATACTAAGGAAAATAACAAAAGACACAAAGATCTAGGGTCGTGAGTCATTCTAATATCATTTAAAAGATGAAGTGGTTATTTTATGTTTGTGTAATAAATCAGTTTACTAACTGGAACACTAAATTATGCAAAAGCCTCTGTCGATGGTCAGACGCAATTACCCAGTTTAACCTAATTGAATCATATGTCTATGTCAATCAAATTATCTGGATTCATTAAGTTTAAGTTCCAATTATGGCTACCCCCGCCCGACAGGTATATTCCTATCCTGTAAGGAAATCTATTAAAGGGTTATCTATCCTCAAGGAAGATCGTGGGCTATTAAGTCTAAGGCTGAAACCTAAAATCCCTATGTCTAGTTCATTTTAGATTTACCACATCAATCTTATTGGTGATCAGACAACAAGAAGCATTAAGCTTATGACTTAATAAGCAAACCTTTAAATTACCCAAACTATAAAATAACCCCTTATAAACCGGTGATATTAGAATTCATCACAACCCCAGATAACTAACACAAGTCCAATAATTGCCCTTATTTGACCCATATTTCATCCTAAATGATTTCATTGAGACCCGATATTATTTTATCTGCAAAATAAACTAAAACACATCAAAAAGTTCATCAAACCCGAGAAATTAAATAAAATATTAAGTTAAAGGGCGGTAAATATTGATATATTTTCCGCTCATCACGCCCCTATCATAAACAGGCGATTCTCCAATTTTGGTAGACCATTGTC
>SKCR01002064.1:0-14159 GCA_019454045.1 Zanthoxylum bungeanum | reverse complement strand
TGCAATTTCCTTGTTACATAGTTAATTTGCTACAACAACACAATGATCTGTGCAAATAGTGACGCTATGGGTCATATTATCCAACATTTAATTCGGGCAAACGAGTTAATTTAGAATTAATTCGTTAGCGACGTAAATAATAATTTCGCTAGGCGCAATTATTTATTTAAATTCGATTTAATTAACGTCGCGACGTAAGTTCGGTATTTCGGAAATATCGAACTCGAACGCGTGAGTGCATGTGGGCCCACTTTCATTGGAAACGTGTGGGGCCCACATGACACATGTCATATTATGCATTATTTAATTCTAATGCATTGCATGGAGATTGTGTACAATGCACTCAATGTTTTGCATGGAAATTGAGTGTTTGACACTCTAAGCCATTGCATGATTTGTGTCATAAGTTTATTATTAATTTAATAAATATTATGGCATAAATATAAAATGGATTTTTGTAACAAAAATCATTTTTAACTCTCTCATCTCTCTCACGCCAAAACAGTGGCTGTTCTTCACTGGTTTTGAACCAGTTTGGCGTGAATAATAGGGAAGCAAGAGTGGATTTTCATGGTGAAAATTCAAGTGCTAGCACACTTACAAGTCTTGCGAAGGTGGTAGGGAGGTTCGACCATGAGCCGGGATCCATCCGACGATGCATGGAGCTCCATTTTGCAGCTCAAACACTGAAGACAGTGGGCAGTGGACTGCATGTAGTGGTGCCGAAGGCAGTGCGTTTTTTGGGCTTGATTCGTCTTCAATTCGACATAACCGATCAATGTGAGTATTCCGCTACCTCCGTTGATGTATTCACGCATATTTTCATGTCTTGATTTGATCTTGAGACCTTAGAAAAACTCAACAAAAGACAAAGTCATTATAATCTTCTGGGAAGACAAAAGACATATCCCAAGATGTCTACCTAAATTGTGGCAAACGGGGACACGGAAGCGTGACTGCCGTATGGACAAGGCATAGATGAAGGAATTGAAGAAGAGGCAAGGCTCCGGCTTCAAATATGTTTATCATAAATATGTTCACTGCTAATATTAAAATTGGATTTTAGATACTGAATGGGGTACATAAATATGTGCTGATGTGCAGAATCTGCTGAGAGCAGGATACTGACTTCAGTAGAGATTCATCTGTGAATTGAAAATGGGACGACAGTCGCTGTTTTAACCGTAGATACCTAAGTTTAGGAACTACCATTTGGGTGTGTACTTGAATTAGGAAACTGTTAAAATGTAACTAGTTTGACTAGATACATTATCTCTATATCAGGGTTTAACCCGTTACGGGTATACCTTTATATTCTAGAACACTAAATTGTTTTATTTTATAAATATGATATTGAGATAATCACATTAGATGTGAATAACAGAATTTATATTTTGAATATAAATAAATCTCAAACATATGACTTGACAAACTAATAGCTCAAACTGATTTAATCAGTTGAGACTTATAAGTGGCATTGTTGTCTGGGACACAATTTAAACAAGATTCGTATATCCACACTTTTGAAGAGTGGGTACTAGGACAAATTTGATTCCAATCAAATAAAGTCTACGAATCTAGTTTATTGGGCAAAGTGCCTATAATACTTTTTACTTGGTAAAAGTGTAAATGCTATCGATCTATTAGCCCTTATTCATAGTGAAGTTAGTGGGCCCATATCTAGCTAGGCTAGATATGGATATGAATATTTTGTGACCTTTACGGATGTGGCATCGCATTATAGTTATGTGTTTCTTTAGAAACACAAATCTGAAACTTTTAGAGTTTCGACACGAAATAGACAAACAGATCGGCTAAAGTATTAAACCATCACGGTTAGACTATGATGAAAATACTTAAGCAATAAGTTTCTCAATACTTGAAAGAGTATAGTATTCTTTCAATGAGGACTCCTCACGGAATACGTCCATTTGAAGGTGTGTCCGAACGGAGAAACCAAATTTTGTTGGACATGATAAAGTTAATCATGAGTCACTCTGAGCTACCATTTCCTTCAACGGATACTTATTAAACAGTGCAGAACTTATTTTGAATAAGGTTCCATAAAAATCTGTTAGACAGATTTCATATTAGATATGAACAGGAAAGAAATTGGGTTTCTCATTCCTGAAGATTTGGGAGTGCTAGGCATATGTTTGGATGATACCAAACTAGAACCCAGATCGGATAAGTGCCTAATTGTAAGTTATCCTAGGGATACCAAAGTATAGTACTTATAAATCTCACAAGAGAACAATTTAATTGTTGCTCGCCATGCGGTTTTCCTAAAAGGAATACCTATATGCAGTGGTAAGTGGGAGGAAAGTAAAACTCGATAAAAATCGGAGTAATACTGTTCCAGGCACCGATTCCTTAACGGAACACAAATAGTTCATCAAGGATGAAACTGTACCACAATCTTTGAATACAGAAGAACCGCGTAAGTCGGAGAGAGTCAGAAAACAACCTGGGAGGTATGGGTTTCTGATCTCACCTCATGAAGATGTCAATCTTATTGAGGAATACGAACTGACTACGTATGAGTAAGTGATACAAGGTATCGACTCTCCATTATGGCAAAGTGCAATGAAATCCGAAATGGATTCCATGTATACCAACCAAGTTTGGAAACTAGTTGTTGTACCACAAGGCATTGTGCCTATTGGTACTATATAAGTCTTCAAGGAAGACAAACATGGAAGGCAACATACAAACGTACTAAGCTAGGCTTGTAGAGAAAATGTATCGTTATCAACATTGTGTCGATTACGACGAAACCTTTTACCTGTTGCCACGGTAAATCCATTTGGATAATGCTGGCTGAAGCTGCATGTTTAATTTATGAAATTGACAGCTGAACGTCAAAACTGCTTTCCTTAAGGAAAACGTTTAGAAGGATGTTTACAACATCCTGACGGTTTTGTCGTACTAAAACTAGTAAACAAGGTTTGTGGGTTATTCGATCCATAGATGGATTGAAGCAAGCATAGAGTTCTTGGAATTATCGATTTGATGTAATCATAATGGTATATGATTTGATTCAAAATGAAAATGATTCTTGTGTATATAATGAGGTTAATGGGAGCGCATTGACAGTGAATGTCCCAAATAATGATGATATGTCATTTCTTGGAAATTGTTAAGGAAATATTATTATGGAATAATATTAAGGAAATAATATCCTTATATTATGGAATCAATCTCCTAGATATAATTCATGGAATCTTTATGATCTGTGATTTAATTATATATCTTTATTAAGACTAGTTCTTTCCTATTTCAGTTTGATATGTAGCCTATATAAAGGCATTTACCATTGTAAATTAATATAGAGTGAATTCAAGACTTCCTTTCATTATCTAACATGGTATTAGACACCAGGTTCTCCTTTTTCTAGTTTCACTCTCTCTGATTCACATCGGCGCGTGGGGGATCACGGCTACCATAATTGCGTGACCCTCACGCGCCCACCGTTGCCAATTACCACATTACTTTTACCATTGCCAATTTTCTTCCTGCTTTTGGAAAAATTCATCACTCTTATTTATGGTTTTTCTATTTTCTTTCGTATTTCAACACTCTTTTCGGGATTTCGCTCCCTTTTTCGGCTTCTGCTTTATTTTGAGATTTCGCTCCCTCTCAGGCTTTGGCTCTCTTTCGGGATTTCGCTCCCTTTTTGGGCTTCGGCTCTCTTTTGGGATTTCGCTCCCTCTATGGCTTCGGCACTCTTGGGATTCGGCTCTCTTTCGGGATTTCGTTCCCTCTCGGGCTTCCGCTCTCTTTCGGGATTTTGCTCCCTCTTTGATTTCGACACTCTTGGGCTCCGGCTCTCTTTTGGGATTTCGCTCCCTTTTTGGCTTCGGCATCCTCTTGGGCTTCGGCTCCCCCTTCGGGCTTTGTAGGTTAAAGGTCATCAATTATCTCAAGGTTTTCAGCCTTCAAGTTTCAAGATTTCCAGTTTCAGAATTTCGCTCTCCGATTTCAAGATGCAACCTCAAGTTTGTTCTTTCGTTACCAGCTTGAGTTTGAGGGGGGGTGTTAAGGAAATATTATTATGGAATAATATTAAGGAAATAATATCCTTATATTATGGAATCAATCTCCTAGATATAATTCATGGAATTTTATGATCTGTGATTTAATTATATATCCTTATTAAGACTAGTTCTTTCCTATTTCAGTTTGATATGTAGCCTATATAAAGGCATTTACCATTGTAAATTAATATAGAGTGAATTCAAGACTTCCTTTCATTATCTAACAGAAATGATTTCCCATAATAACAATCGGTGAAAGCTTAGCTTTCAAGAAAATTCTATGTATAATTCTTGGGAGAAACAACCTTTATTCCAGGAATAAAGATCTACTGGGATAAATTCAAAGTTGTTAATAATCTATGAGAATTCGTACATTGAAAAATGTACGTGACTTGGTGTCTCATACGCTTTGAGCATATGGAGTCACAATCGGGCCAATCCAAGTGATAGTCACTGGATTGATGTTAATAACATCCTTTAGTATCTAGAGATCTAAGGATGTTGTCTTAAACTATGGAAAATGAGAACTTGAAGTGACTGGGTTCACTGCTGCAAGTTTCCTAACCGATAATAACGACTATAAGTCACAAAACGGTACTGTAAAGTTTTAATAATGGAACAGTGAGCTGGAAATCTTCTGAGCAAGATATTGTTGCCGAATATACAAAAATAGTGGATTATTGCTGCAGCTGAGGCAGCAATAGAAGCCTTCTGGATTGATAATAAAATCTAATTAGATTAGATATAATTCTGTTAGCGGCTGAGCTAGGCTACAACGCAGGCTAAAGAATTAGTGGTCTCATCAACGATCCAGATATATACTTCGATTATTCATCTGATTCATTCAGATCATACATCGTGGCGATGTGATGATCGAATAAATCGCATCAGATGATTAACATGCAAATCCGCTGACGAAAGTCTTTTCTCAGTAATTTGAGCGAACCGTACATAGTTCGGGTGTATGACACTTGAGTGACTGGCTATAGGCCAAGTGGGAGATTATTGGACAGTTATGACCCATAGCATCACTATTTGTATAGATCGTGGTGTTGTTGTACAAATTAATTATGTGACAAAGGAAATTGCTCTTTTATCATTTGTGATTAGATCACCAAGATGTATAAATGATAGAAGGTCCATATGATTAGTTCTGAATTGATAAGATATGAGACAGTATCAATCCATAAAGGTTAATCATTAGATATCCCTAGTCGTAGTATTATCGAGATTGGACATCGATAATGCGGAATATACTAGTATTACACTTGTGCGCATTGTGAGGGCATAACGACATAGTTCTCATTTATTTGGGTATTGGATACTCATGCAAGTGTAGTAGGAGGTTGTGTTTTACCGATGGTACGGAAAACAGCTTCGCTCTGGATAGACCCCTCGGAATTCCATTGGTAGTATTACTATGTGACTATGGAAGTCCGAATCAGGGTAGGTGTATTTAGTCTTAACCTGAGACTTGCACCGCTAATACTTACGACAATCAATGTACTTTGGTTTTGGTCGTCCAGGGCTTTAACAGGTTCTGTGTAAGCCTCTTCTGGGTATATTGAGAATCGTAGTGTATTGGGTGTGATGTCAGAAGGAAGTATCACTCCAGTAATAGTGGAGATGATGATCATGAAGGATACGGAACTCGTTCTCTTATATGATGCAGCTATCGGGATATTATGACTAGGTCATGTTTATCCGATTATAGAGACTAGTTACTAGAGATCCGATATGTGCTTCGTACGGGGCATACATATTTCTAGCCCCAGGCCTTGCACGTGACATCCAATACTGGATCGAAATACGCAATACTACGTATACTACGCCTGATATAGATCACATATTCCTGTAAGGATATTTCTGGAGAATTGGGTAGGCATGGCGCTTTGCTAGAAGCCAACCTTGTCTTGTAAATCGGTACAAACGTAGTACTAGGTACTTACGTGTTCGGATAGTCCGACGACCGGATTTACTGCCAACATATTCGGGGATCTCATGAGTCGCTTCCCGAAGATTCACCGATGACGTATGAATCGGACTTTATTAATCTGGGATTAATTAGATGAGAGAGAAAATTAATCTGGGATTAATTACTGATATATTTTATCCGGGATAAAATATTAATTAAAGAGAGAAAACGATTAATTTGAAATTAATCAATAAAATAATATATTCGATATATTATACGAAATTGGATTTCGAAGCGGAATTGAAATTAGATTTTAATACGGGCGAACTAGTTAATTTAGAATTAATTCGTTAGCGACGTGAATAGTGATTTTACTAGGCATAATTATTTAATTACGTTGCAATGGAAAATTCGTTAATTTGGAATTAGCGAACCCGAGCCCGAGAGTGTTTGCGGGTGCACTCGCATTGCGAATTTAGTGCGGCCTAGAAGTCACATCAAGCTTCAAATCATTAGTCACATCAAACGTCAAATCACTTGTCACTTTGAGTGATGTCATGTCTAGTTGTTAGACATTATGACCCATAGCGTCACTGTTTTGTAAATGATATTGTATTATTGTACAAAATTAACTATGTGATAATGAAATTGCCTTTTGCCGTTTTGTAAAAATATTTACTTTGATATATTAATGGCAAAAGTCTGTATGATTAGTTCCGTATTGAGATGATATGAGACAGTATCAATATAAAAGGTTTAATCATTAAATATCCCTAGTCGGAGTATTATCGAGAACGGACATCGATAATACGGAATAGACTAGTATTGCATTTGTGCATGTTGTGAGGGCACACAACGGCATAGTTCTCATATATTTAAGTATTGGATACTTATGCAAGTGCGTAGGAGGTTGTGTTTTACCGATGGTACGGAAAAAAGCTTCGCTCTGGATAGACCCCGCAGAATCCCATTGGTAGTATGTCTGCGTGTCTATGGGAGGCCGCATCAGGGTAGGTGTATATGGTCTTAACCTGAGACTTGCATCGCTAATACTTGCGACAATCGGTAAAATTTGGTTTTGGTGGTTGGGGACTTTAACCGGTTCTGTGTTCACCACTTCTGGGTTTATCAGGAATCGTAGTGTACTGGGTGTGATGTAAAGATGGAAGTATCACTTCAGACATATGAGTTGATGATCACGCAGGACACAAAACTAGTACTCTATAAAAGGTGCAACCGTCGGGACAATATGACCAGGTCAGGATTGTCCGATTTAAGAGACTAGTTGTTTGATGTCCGATATATGTTTCGTACGGGGCAGACACACACTTCCAGCCCCAGGCCTAACATGTGATCGTTCGATACTGGATCGATGTACGCGATACTACGGTATACTATGCTTGATATAGATCTAATATTCCAGTAAGAATATTTTCTGGAGAATTGGGTAGCATGGCGCTTTGCTAGAAGCTAACCTTGTCTTGTAAATCGGTAAAAACGTAGTACGAGGTACGTACGTGTTTGAATTATCCAACGACCGTATTTACTGCCAACATATCCAGAGATCTCTTGGGTCACTTCCGAAGATTCACCTATGATGTTTGATTCGAACTTTATTAATCTTGGATTAATAACGGAGAAACTTTATCTTGTAAAAGCCTTATTAGGAGAGAGAGAGAGAGAGATCGATTAATTTGGAATTAATCGGTAAAATAATATATTCGAATAATTATTAAACGAAATTAGATTTCGACGGGGATTAAATCGGATTTAATTCGGGCAAACGAATTAATTTAGAATTAATTCATTAGCGAACTGAATAGTAATTCCGCAAGGTGTATTATTTAATTCTTCACGTCGCGACGGAAATTCGTTAATTCGGAATTAGCGAAACCGAGCCCGAAAGTGTTTGCGGACACATTCGTATTTTGAATCGAGTGGTATCCGCAAATCGCATCGCGATATCTCATTACTTGATACGAATAGATGATGGATGTATCTAGTCAACTTTAGGGATGATACATTATCTCTATTCTCAAAATGTGGTAATGATGGCAAATGATGGGTTTCATTTTGGAGGGAAAACCTTTCACGGTTTTTGAAGAGTTTTTGATTAAAAAATTGATTTTGGTATTTGATATCATTATTTTTAATTGCTTTTCATTTCCTCTCTCCCACGGTTTTTTTGGTAACAAAAAGGCAAAAAAGAAAAAACAAGAAATAGACTCCTCTCCTTCTTCCTTTGCTCACGCCGTGAGCTTAAACAAAAGGCAGAAACTTGTTTTCATTCTCCAATTTTTTGCTACACACAAGGATTAAAAGAGGTGATAGGGAAACAACCTTGGAGTTTGGAACACTTGAAGATTCGCAGCTTCTCTCCATCTTCTTGCTTGGCCGAAACTTCCACCTTGAAGACTCAAGGTGTGTCTTCACACCATTTTTTCGTCACAAAGCTTAGTAAGTATGATTCCGCCATATTTCTAGCTTTTCATGTATGTTATTGTTGTATTTCTATGGCTTAATCTTTCTTTGGGACTAATAATAGAAACCAACAATGGTATCATTGAGCCATGTTTAAGCATGAAATACATTAGAGTTAATTTGGGGAAAATTGATTGAAGCATGTTTCTTGTGAAATTGGATGCTAAAGTATGCTTATATGCATGTTATATGATATAATACATGATCAATTTTAAGAAAAATGCATTGGATGGTTTTTCCCCCAAAATGTTGTCTTGGCCGCAATGTGGAGGTGCTTCCATTGGTTTGAAATTTTTCATGCACAAGCTTATTGATGACTTAAGCATGATTACATGTATAATATATGATATAATACATGATCAATTTTGAGAAAAAATGCATTGGATGATTTTACCCCAAAATGTTGCTTTAGCCGAATGTGAGGTACTCCATTAAGTTGAATTTTTGCATGCACAAGTTCATTGGATGATTTGAGTGTGCTTAAATGTTTGTAATATGATGTATTACATGATCAATTTTGAGAAAATTGTATTGGATATTTTTTCCCCAAAATTGATGCCTTGGCCGAATGTGTAGGTCATTTTATTGATTTGGAATTTTTCATGCACAAGTTTATTAGATAACTCAAGCATGATTAAATGTATGATATTTGATGTAATACATGATCAATTTTGAGAAAAATGCATTGGATGATTTTTTCCCTAAAATTGATGCTTGACCGAAAATTGAAGTCTTTTCACTTAATTGAATTTTTGCTTTCAAGTTCAATCAATATGGATAATAGATTAGTGATTCAATTGGATTGAAAAACAAATCGAACCGCAAAAATGTCTCTTTGCCGAATTCAACATGACATGTTAAAGGACTTGATTTTTGTTCAAATAAATGTTAGACAAGCGTTTTGAACAATTTATGATTAATGATTAAATTGGTGTTTTTGAAATATTTGGTTTAATGAATTAATCATGCAATTACACTTTAATAAATTGAATTTTAAAATTTGGAATATAAAATTTAATTAATGGGCTTTTATGTTTAATTGGGCCTTATGGGCTTGAAATTGATTTTATGGCATTTAAGGTGATTCCTTATTGGGCTTGGTAATTGGGTTTGACCCACATTGACCAAAGCCCAAGCCTTGATAAATCAATTGAAAGCCCATCGGGACTTTAATTAAAACACACATTGGATGTTAGTTGGGCTTGGAGACCCAATTTGATAAGATTTAGAATCTAATCTTTAAAAGCACATTAAAAGTGTAATCATTTAATTTGGAATTAAATAAATTGAATTAATATTGAATGCGACTTAAATTGGATTTAACGGGGCAGTTCGATATAATTCATGAATTCGTACCTTATGTACTTATTCTCAAACGAGTTGGACTCGCGCAAAATCAAACCGTTGATTGAACATTGGATGATCACTTAAACAAAGACTAATTAATTGGATTTAGATTGGTTGTATAGCATGTCTTGAATGAATATACATATGTGATGAATGAATAGTGTATAGCGGATGGATATTAGAAGGGAAAGGGTAATTTTAGAAATTATTGTAAATTTAGAATTTATAAATTGGACCTGCGTGTCCAGCCTTATCTCTTTTATCTCTTTGTATTCTCTTCTCACCTAATTCCCCTCAATGTATATGAGGTTTCTCTTATTGTATTATGTAATTGGGTAGAAGTAGAATATTACTAGCGGGGAGTGGAAAATGAGTGATTTGTTCTAGGAACAAATTGTTTTATATCCATCCGTATATCATTATTAATTTATTTTATGCACTTTATGATGTTTTAGAAGCATGCTTAAGGGTGTATGATGATGAGACCTAACAAAGATAATAAATTGGTTGCCAATTACGCAAAAAATCCCTCAATCTATATTAAGCGATTATCCTTCCATTGAATGATTCTTGTTCAAGATCCAATTGGCATTGGTTTGTTGGCCAAAGTCAAGACCTTGTCAATTAGGATGTACTTGAATCATGAGAGTTTTTTTCCACATCGGTGTCTTGTCCAAGTTGTGATTTGTTGGCCAAAGTCAAGATCACTTCTTGTCCAATGACATTGATTACGAAACTATCCTTGTCAATGGGTCCCGCTTAACTGGAATCATTAGGTTTGTTGTGCCAAAGCCAAGGCCTAGATGATTCGGAGGATATGGTTAGAAAATGTATTAGATACATTGGCATATGCAATATGTTTAGGACTTGGATGTCCTCCTAATCGGATCTAGGAATTGGATTGGATCCAATTGATCTGTGAGATCTACCTAGTTGAATAACATACAGCTTGTTGGCCAAAGTCAAGGTTTGTGTTATTTAACGGGATCCTAGCCCACTAGGAAATAGGATTCCCGAGTTCTCCACAGAGGGTTAGAGACTTGATAAAAATAGTGGGAGGCTAGTATTGAATTTGCAATTTCGTTCAGATACTTAGCCTTACGCGTCTTACAAATTTATTTCGTTTTAATTAATTAAAATTAGTTGGACTAATTCATTGTTATTTTTTTGTAACAGTTAGACTGTACCCATTTTATCGTTAACTAGATAGTTGGACTATCGTAGTTGAGATGGCAAGCAAGGTAAATGTCCGAGACATCATCATGGGTGACAATGTCTTTAAGGGCACAAACTTCGCTGATTGGGAAATGAACCTAAGGATAGTCCTTGGGGCTGAGAGGATGCTGTACACTATACAAACACCTCTCCCACCTAAGCCCACTGACCACTTGAGCTGGAGTTATGGAAAACTCACAGCAGTGATTGTGACACAACTCAGGCTATTATGTTAGCTTCGATGACTCAGCACTTTCGTCGCCAAAATAGGGACTTGGATCCTTATAATATGATGGCTAGACTGCGAGATCTCCACCGTTCCAATAAGCGGATGGAGAGATATGAGTTGGTGAAGAAACTCTTCCGCGCCCGAATGACTGAAGGCGCATCAGTTGAGGCCCACGGGGCTCAAATGATCGCCGATATTGATGAGTTGGCCAATATGGGAATAGTCTTGGAGGCTGAGCTGACCATAGATATGATCTTACAGTCACTTCCTGATACTTGGAAACAAATCATAATCAACTACAAGTTGATGGATACAGATGACACTCTTGGAGAGTTGTTATCCATTTTGAAGGAGTCTGAAAAGGAACTCCACAAAGGGGGCAAGCGCGAGGCGCACTTTGCATCGACCTCTCAGAGGCCAAAGGCTGGGCTCAAAGCTACTGGAGGGGTGAGGAAGAAGAAACATAAGCGAAAGGGTAAAGGCAAGTTGACAAAAGCTTCTGGGAAGCCAAGGGACAAGTCTCAAGATGTCTGCCTCAACTGCGGCAAGAAGGGTCACTGGAAACGTGACTGCCGAATGGGGAAGGGACACAAGGAGGATATCAAGGCAGGCAAGGCACTAGCCTCTGGTATGTTTGTTATTGAGATAAATATGACTACTTCTAGTTTTAAAAATTGGATTTTTGATTCTGGTTGTGCTGCTCATATTGTACTGATTTGCAGGATCTGCAGGATAGCAGGATGCTGGCTTCAGGGGAGATTGACCTACGAGTCGGAAACGGAACTCCAGTTGCTGTTTGGCTTAGGGACTTTTGTTTTGGAATTGCCCTCGGGGCATATGCTTAAACTTTTGAACTGTTATTATATACCTAGTTTGACTAGGAATATTATATCTGTATCTTTGTTAACCCAGCATGGGTACACTTTTGTATTTAGAAACACTGGGTGTTATTTATATAAAATGATGCAGAAATTTGCACTGCTGTTGCAAATAATGGCCTTTATATTTTGAATATAAATGTATCTCCTAAACATAAAATAACAACAAAAGGCTCAAAAAGAGTAATATAAAAGATGAAGCTTACATGTGGCATTGTCGTCTAGGACACATCAACAAGACTCGCATATCCACACTTTCGAAGAGTGGGTACTTGGACGGATTTGATCTTAATTCATATGATGTCTGCGAATCTTGTCTTTTAGGCAAAATGCCTAAATCACCTTTTAGTAGTAAAGGTGAACGTGCCACAGAACTGTTAGCCCCCGTTCATAGTGACGTATGTGGGCCCATGTCAAGCCAGGCTAGAGGTGGATCATTACTTCGTAACCTTTACGGATGATGCATCTTGTTATGGTTATGTGTATCTAATGAGACACAAGTCGGAAACTTTTGAGAAATTCAAAGAGTTTCGACCGAAGTAGAAAAACAAACAGGCAAGAGTATTAAAACATTGCGGTCGGACCGTGGTGGCGAATACTTAAGTTATGAGTTTCAAGATTACTTGAAAGAATATGGTATTCTTTCACAGTGGACTCCTCCTGGAACACCGCAATTAAACGGTGTGTCTGAACGGAGAAACCGTACCTTGTTAGACATGGTAAGGTCGATGATGAGTCGCACTGAGCTACCTATATCCTTCTGGGGATACGCTTTAAACAGTGCAATACTTATTTTGAATAAGGTTCCATCAAAGTCTGTTGAACAGACTCCATTTGAGATATGGACAGGGAGGAAACCAGGTTTCTCTTTCCTGAAGATTTGTGGATGCTGGGCATATGTTAAACGTTTGGAAGGTACCAAACTAGAACCCAAATCAGATAAATGCCTTTTCGTGGGATATCCTAAGGAAACCCAAGGATATTACTTCTATCACCCACAAGAGAACAAAGTATTTGTTGCTCTACATGTATTTTTCCTTGAGAAGGAATTCCTAGATGCAGTGGTAAGTGGGAGGAAGTAGAACTTGATGAAATCGTAGTGATACTGTTCCTGGCAATGAATCAACAACGGAACATGAACAGACCATCCAGGATGAGTCTGTACCACAATCTTCATATACACAAGGACCGCGTAGGTCGGAGAGAGTCAGGACAGTACCTGAGAGGTATGGGTATCTGATCTCGCCTCATGTGGATATTAATCTTATTGAGGATAATGAACCGTCTACGTATGAGGAAGCAATACAGGATATTGATTCCGCTTTATGGCAAGAAGCCATGAAGTCCGAGATGGATTCCATGTATGCCAACCAAGTTTGGACACTGGTTGATGCACCAGAATGTGTAAAACCTATTGGATGCAGATGGATCTTCAAGAAGAAGACCGACATGGATGGCAACGTGCAAACATACAAAGCTAGGCTTGTAGCAAAGGGGTATCGTCAACAATATGGTGTTGATTATAACTAAACTTTCTCACCCGTTGCCATGATTAAATCCATTCGGATAATGCTTGCAATAGCTGCATATTTCGATTACGAGATATGGCAGATGGACGTCAAAACCGCTTTCCTTAACGGAAACCTTTTGGAGGATGTTTACATGCAACAGCCTGACGGTTTTATCGTACCTAGACTTGCAAACAAGGTTTGTAAGTTAAATCGATCCATTATGGATTGAAGCAAGCATCACGATCATGGAATCAGCGTTTTGATGAAATCATAAAAGAATATAATTTCGTACGAACGAAGATGACCCTTGTGTATACAAGAAGGTTAGTGGGAGAGCACTGACTTTTTTGTCCTTTATGTCGACGATGTATTGCTTATAGGCAATGACATTCCATGCTAACGTCGGTGAAAGCTTGGCTTTCATTAAAATTCTCCATGAAAGATCTGGGAGAAGCAGCCTTTATTATGGGAATAAAGATCTACCGGATAGATATAGAAAGCTGCTTGGACTCTCCCAGAGTACATATATTGACAAAGTGTTGAAGC
>SKCR01002063.1:0-14432 GCA_019454045.1 Zanthoxylum bungeanum | reverse complement strand
TTGTTTTGGCCTGGAACATGTCTTCCAATTTCCTCCACATTTCATAAGTATCTATGTCCTGTGCTACGTGGTGGAAGACACTGTGACCGATCCACTGCCTAATCTGACCCAAAGTTATGTTGTTGAGTTTGTTCCAGTCATACTCCTTAACAGACTCTGGTTTCACTCCCTTCAACTCGATGACATCAAACAGATCTTTATAATGTAAAAAAATCTATCATCCTAGGTCTCCAGAGGGAGTAATTAGTGGCAGCCAATTTAATCATTGCACCAGAATGGGTATCCTTCATCTCCATTTTAAGTTTTTAAAGTTTAAAAAATGAGAATACACTAAAATCGGGTCTGAATTTCACAAATCCGAGGTCACCGTTGCGTCCGGAATGGTCGAAAATGGTGGAATAGACACTTCGTTGGTCTAAATCTGACATAGGGGCTGATTTGTAAATTCCTAAAAATTCTGGGGCAAAACTATAAATTTCAAAACTTCAGGGGGCTAAATGAATTTACCAGGCTGCTGACGTGGCACGCTGACATGGCAGGGGGGACCGGTTTTGCTGAGTGGCGGCTGACGTGGCGCTGATTGTGCGCTGACGTGGCGCTGACTGTGCGCTGTGTGGCGACTGACTGTGCGATGACGTGGCATTGACTGTACGATTACGTTGCTACTGACTGGGCGCTGACTGGGCGTGACGTGGCGATGATGTGGCAGCCACGCGGATCGTCTTCTTCTTTCAGCGCGCGTGTGGCGCGTGCATGCTACTGGACTTCACTCGCCGGCGCGTGTCGGCGCGTGTGGCATCTGTAGACGTCGGTTCGGTCACCGCAAAATATCACCGAGCTCGTCTTGACGTGAACTAGCTGATGGTGCCCTCAAATTGGATTTTTAAACTTTTCCGGAACTCGAATTTTCCAAACCAAGCTCCGTTCTTCGATTTTTCGATCCCAATGAAGAACCAAAGCTCCTGATACCACTTGTAGTGAAATACCGATCACTTTAGGAGTGTTTTGAGGAAAAATCGAATTGTATTTATTACTACCAAGAATAAATACACAAGTTTACAACAAGAAACTTAACAAAAAACCTCAAACTCTCTCTATACAATTGCTCACACATTCTGGGATGATAATAACAATGGTTTTGGGGCTCTTTTATACTGATCAAACCGCGTGAACAGTGTCACGCGGTTTGCCAGCACACATACAAAAGGTTTGCCAGCACACACACACAAGCTGGTGGCTGTCACTTTACTTCGGTGCTACCGCGTTTTCAACAATGGATCCTTACCACCACTTCGAATATCTGATCGTTCTAAATTTTATTGACTATTCCTTTGACAATGTTACTATAACAGACATTTATTAAATTATTTCACAGACCAATTAGCGATGTATGAACAACTTACTGACCTTAAATAAATACTTATATTTCATATAAATAACATCATATACATTTAGACTTGACTCACACCGACATACATGCATTATATCTGAATGCCAAAGATAAACTTAGCATGACAGACCCATACTCTAGTAAATGTAGTAAACTCATTTCCTCGATCCCAGGCTCCTGTTTGACTATGGCTCACCAGATAAAACTACTTGCAAAACAAACTGTGTAGTTGGGGGAGTCAGATCGTTTGAACGACCTGGTGAATGGATATCAAAAATTGACATAATCAAATAAAAATCCATACGTACAAACTCATCAAAATCTTAAAATCATTAATAAAATCTCATATCATGCTTTTTCGAAATAATCTCATCAAAATCACTAAGCGTCCATTACTCGAGTCGCGCGTAAAGATCAGGCAATGTCCGAACAAGATCATGTCAACAGAGGGTAGTGACACTTGTATATGTTTCGTTCTGGCTCTACTAGAGCGCATGATTAACTATGTTTACCAACACCTTACTTGCTCTTCCACGTCTCAAATAATCATCAAAATAAGCCAAAATAGTGCCCATTACCCTTACATTGCTGAACCTAACACCTAAGATAATCCATCATTTTCATGATTCAAGTACACCAATTTCCCACCATATCACTACCTCATAACATTCACTCTATAGTTATCCTCATAAATACCACCACACAACCATCATTATGAAAATAAGTCAATAAAATAAATATGGCTTACCTTAAGATAGAACTAATCTTGGTTCAATACATCTTGAAGGGCTTGGATCTTGATAAGGCTCTCTTGATACACACTAAAGCTTGGTCCTCATTAGTTCTCCTTCTTCACACTCACAACATGCACTAGAAAGTTTAGGTTGTTTTCTTATAAACCTCTCACTTTCTCGGTAACGTGATAGGAAACATGACTTATTTGTGTTTTTTTTTTCTTTCACTCGACCATAAGAGGAAACAAAGCTTTTTTTTTTAACTTAATCTTATTAATAATTCTTGAAGTAAGTGGATTTTTCTAGAGTTTGGAAGGGTATAGCTAGAGATGGCACTTTTACCCACAAACCCACAAACCCACAAAAATCCGCCCGCAATGGGTAGGATTTGGTAAATATATTAGTGGGTGCGATGTAGGTTTGGTAATTTAAAGTATAACCAGCTGCGGGTGCGGTGCGGGTTTGGTAATTAAGAAAAAAATGCGGGTATCTATACGTGCCAAATTTGGGCCATGGGAAAAACCGTCTTTCACTTCGAACCCAATACCATGTGAGGTCCAAAGCAATAACCCAGCCCATTAAACTTTAAATCATTTACAAAAGCAAATCCAATAGCTTAAGGACAAACCCCCTTAATTATTCACCGACTGTTTCTCTCTTTTCCTAAACACAACATATATTATCACATGCAAATATTCTTCATCACCAAAAGATAAAATCCAGAGCACGTTGTGGGCTCCTTTGCCAGAAATGTCAGCACGTTGTGGGCCCATTACCAGCTTCTGTTACAACTGTAAAGCAACCTCTTTCAAAACTATAAAAAAGATACGTAACTCAGCATACATGGGGGGAATGTCAGAGTTCTCCAATCCAACCTTCACTTCTTTCTTACAAACTTCTGCTCTCAGAGCTTCTCATTCCTTTAAACACCTGTCACAGTCCTCACGGCCACCCAACAGGTCAAGGTAACAACAAACCTTGCTTTCACATTTTACTCATTTACTACTCATTTCATACTACTGACTTGAGCGTCGGAGTGCCCCCGGCACCCACCACACCGGTGGGCAGTCTGCTCCCGCTCACTCTACCTTTGTCTTGCAGGATCGCTAATGCCTCTAACCTACAAATTCTGATTGTGGACCTCGGCCGAAATCCACCATCCACAGTATCCGTTGCAGGTATCCGCATACCCGCAATATTATTTTTTTCAATTAATATTTTTAGGACAATATAAAAAAATCTTCATATAAAAACAACTAACAAAACCTAAACGTAAAACATTAATCCACAGTTCCACACTCCCACTCAGCCGCAGCCCGCAACCTGCCCATCTGAAGATTTTTTGCATGACTATTATTATTTTTTTTAATCACACTTGTTAATAAAATTATAATACAAAAATTTGGATTAAGTTCATATGATCAGAAACGGGAGAGGAGCAAAATAAGCTAGTGTTTGCAGCAACTTCAGTAGCTTTCCTACTTCTTCATTACACTTACACCACTTGAGCTTTGTAAGCATCACTTTTATTACAATTAGCATAAAAAATATTGTTGGGGTTGGTGCTCAGAGCGCCAATTCCCGGTTGTATTTCTGTTAAATACTTCTGTAAAACATTATTATTATAAATAATATATGCAGTTTCTATAATATAATATATCTTTCTATATGGTAAAGACGTAATGACCCTAGAATGATTAGTCATGATACAGTTGCAAAAGCGTCGCAACGGACATTGAGAAGTATCATGACGTTGTCATTCTCAGACAGTTCCTGGTCAAGGTTTACACTACTTGGTCAGTATAGTAAACCCGTTGAGACCGGTACATGTCGTATACTGGAATATATGATTCCAATGGTTTCTCAATGAACCATTAGTCTTGGAGACTAGTATAGACGTGTAGGTGTTTATAGCGGATAACACTAAACGACTCACCGAAGATTCTTAATGGATGTTACACCAGCGTCAATAAGAATCTTCTTGGGTTGAGTAGCACTTGTGATTCTTAGACTTGAGATGCCATCGTGGGCACATGAGACATCTTCTACACTTAGACGGCAGTCACGTCACCGATCTATTAAGATCATACCTCCGTCTGTTCGTTGGGTATAGATAGATCCTCAGGGTGTCCTATGTGTGTCAAAATAGGATCCGTCAGTTCTGTGTACCAGATCATAGGTAGTCCATATGATTAGCAATCAGATAAAATTATGGGCCCGTGGTAAAGTTTAGAAGCTAGTTTTAAACATTCTTTTAGAGATTGCTAATAGAATAATCGACTGGATAATCCCGATAGAGATTTGACGTTTTCATCTATATCTCTGGGATTTATCCGGATACCTGTGACGGAGGAATTATACATTTTCCATGACCTCGACCTGTATGGTTCAGCGAGATTATCCGTGATCGTCATAATCTACGGGTGGATAGATTATGGACACGAAATTAGATTTCGTGACGGATATACCTGAATCTAGAGAGTCTCAATAATGAAACATATTCGTAGCGCACTAGAGCAACATAATAAATAATATTGATTATTTATAAAGTCGTTTAAAGGTTAAACGCAAGATACGTGCTAAAAGGACTAGATAGTCATTTGCCTAATTATTGTGTATTTACATTTAATACTTGATTAATTTAAATACACATTAATTAATAGTCAAAATGAGTTATTTGACTTATATCCTAAATGAATATATGTTTTTAATATTTAATGTAAATATTATATATATATTTAATATATTTGTATTTGATTAATTAATTGATTATTTAATTGTTAAATGATTAAATTAATTAAAATATAAATATCTTACATTAGGATATTTAAAGTAAATGATGTTAGTTGCTTTTGTTGACTTAAATAAATATCTAATAAAGTTGTATTAAGATATTTATGCAAGTTGATAACAATAATTTGAAATGAAATTGAAATTACATTACTTGTATTTGCTAAGGTGAAATTCGGCCAAGGCACATTTGGTGCAAGTATATATTGATTTTCAATTCACTTTACACTTAACCTAATACACTTTTTACTAAAAGAAACTCCATTGAAGAAACTTAAAGAAAGCTTGAGAAAGAAAGAAAGATTAAAGATAGCTTGGAATTTGGTAAGTTTTTCAAACTTGCTATTAGAGAGGAAATTGTTCCTTAGGTTCTAGGCTTCAACATGTGATGTTCTTAGATTATTTATTTCCTTATTTCTTTGTGTTTTTGTTGATGGAAGTTTGATAGAAGTGTTGAGCATGTATGGTGAAGGAAGGTTGTGACTATTGTAGTTGTAAACTTTCTTTTAAGGTTTTTGAAACCATGTTGCTAATCTAGAGTTATTGACCCACTCTTAAATGACCTAGATTTGATCTTGAGTTGTTTCATTGTGTTGAGACTTGGATTGGATGGAAGAATGATGATTGAAGTAATTGATTTAATGTATTTGGTCTAATTTGTCCAATTTGTGGAAATTGAAAAAATTAGGGTTCTTAACTAATTCCAAATTTGGGGGTTTTCATATATGTTGTATATTTGTGTGTGTATATGATGCATAAAAAGTTTCATGATCATTGGATTACATCTTGATGTGTTTTGATGCATGAAATGACAAAATGCACAAACCCCCCCTTTGGAGGTGCTCACGGCTTTGAGTTATTTTTGGGGATTTGGTTGCTTTTGGTTTTTGATGTTTTGAAAATCATAAGTTCATCTTGGAACTGATTTAGAATCATTCAAAATTGATTGGATCAATTTCGGACTAAAATGGACAAAAATACAAAGCAAGGGTAATTTGGTAAATTCACTTGAATATGATTCATTTGAATTTTATTTCATAATTTGATTATTGGAATATTAAATAAATATGTTTATTTAATTAATCCAAGAAAAAGTTTTGAAATCTGAAAATCGAATTTTCACCGCTTCCGCTGCGTTACCGGACTCACCCCCTAAAAAACTTTACAAATATGACCAAAGATTGGTGATTACTTTTTAGCTTATTGTCGATTAAGTTGGCTAATTTAGATCATTATAATTATGAAGGGAAGAACTCGTTTTAATTATGTTTATATGAAAAAAATAAACATATGGTACCGAGTTTTTCATACATTATGTTATCTATGTACTGTATATACATACATTGCATGTTGTATATGTTAAATGAAAAACAAATGTGAAAACTATAGCTAGCAATTAAAAATAAATTATTTAATTAAAAAAATTATATTATTAAGAACACAAAGTAATTCAATATTTAAACCCGCAAAAATCCGTTGGGTACCATTGCGGGTTTGGTAATTTATTTTTATATGCGGTGCGGGTTTGGTAATGAAAATTAAAACCCGCAACGGGTATGGTGCGGGTTTGGTAATGGCAAACCCGCACCATACCCTACCCACTGCCATCCCTAGGTATGGCCAAAATCTAGAAGGGTTAAATTGGGCTGGGCTTGGTTTATTTAGTCTTTATTATAAGTTTAATTTAGCATTAGTTCCTTAGCTTACTAGGCCTAATTTCAAATAAGACCTATAGACCCACCAAGTTTGACTCCAAAATTTTCTTCAGGTCGTGAAAAAATCTTTTGTCTGTGACATTTAAATTTGGCCTTAGATAAATTTTAGTCGTTATAATTCTCTGGATTTTCAAAAAATATATTCACGTATATAGTCAAACTCGTACATGATTTTATGTTACAAGATACGTCTCACATGTTGAAAATGATTATTGAGGGCACGTCAGGATGACCAGGTGTAGACTTCAAATTTTACCTTAGGTCATCAATCGAGAATTTGTATGATGGGGCACTAGCGATCCTACAAAACAAAGGTATAGTGAAAAATGAGTTTCTACCCACCAGTATGGTGGCAATCCGACACTCAAGTCAGTAGTGAAGATAAGCTCAATATGATGAAGAACAAGATTTGAAGTCACCTTGAACTCCGTTGACTGCCTTGAGGGCGGTAGGCCAGTGTTTAAAGGGAGATATGTTTTGGGAGCTTATGTTAGAATCCTTAAGCTTGAATGAAATGAGTCTCTGAATTCTACCTTCATTTATAGGTTTAGAGAAATTACTTTGTTAGTTGGCATATGAGCTGTATTTATGGGGTATGGCCCATAATATATTCATGATGTTATGCTTTCGATGATGAAGAACCTTTAGCATGTGGAAATTAATATTTTTTAGAAAAAAAATGGGTACGATAAGTGAGGTATTAAATAGATATGATTGGGCTGTTTGGGTTGAAGTAACAAGGGTTTGGGTCTTTGGGCCAACGTTGGGTCGGATATCGTTTGACAGAGTATGGGCTTTATATGATATTTAGTCTGAGGTGAGAAGATGATTATGTCCTCGGTCCAAATTTAGCCCGTATAATTTGTCCCATACTCACTAAGTCAACGAGTTTTGGCTTGGACAGTATTCGACGAGCATGCTGTCTGGGATAAATTAAAACATGTAAGCGTACATGTATGATGGTGTCTTTGGACCTGTGAAAGGTTTTACAAATAATGATCTGAGATGATCCTCAATCAACCAATCTTGATGATGATCAGAGAGACGACCATGAGCTACACGAATGACCTTATCGACTGGACCAGATGAAGGTCCAGGATGTTCTCTAGCTAACTGGTCCAGAGAAGGACTAGGGGAGTCTTGAATGTCCTCTGGACCAAATAAAGGTCCATTACTTAATCTTTACTAGACATGAGCTAGAGGGAATGTTCAAATCGACTAGACCAGATTATGATCCAGGATGTTCTCTGTAACACCCCGCCAGAGGCAGGATGCTACCGGCAGGAGACAGGATTGACCCATCTCCATAAGCCTCTGAAACAACTGAAAAATTCGGCATGATGTATCCTAAAAATTGGATAACCTGGATCGCAGTCCAGCATCAAAGGCAATCCAAGAAAACATCAAAACAATAAAAGGACCTCAGGTCCAAATAAAACTAATTAAAAACCACAACCTAAGAGCTCTGTGCCCACATCATCTATCAACACTCAAGGGCTCTGTGCCCACAACATCACATGCAATCAAAACTTTAAATTATTAATACAAACCACGTGCTCAGTACGATAAAATAAAACAATAAATCAATAACCTAATCTTCTAAAACATTTCCTAAGACACTTGCGAGGGTGACTGCCGCTTGGCTAATCCACGTCTCGAGAATGACTTCCAAAGCCGATATGATGGACCAATCTACAATTCATCCTGCAAAACTGGCAAACTGGTTTGGTGTGAGTTTTAAAACTCAGTAAGTAACTCTGCTAGTAACACAACAAACAAGTCAAACATATCAGCCGTTTATCAGATTTACTAAGTTACTTTAAATTCGAATTTATTAATTTGTTATTATTCCTTATTCTTAACACTTATCAAAGTTCCACATTTTCATGTTATCATATGTGCTAATCTAATAGCTAACGCCTAAAGTATACAAAGCAAATCGTATATATATCTATACTTTTATCACAATAGCCTAACTTTGAAATATCAATAAATCGCTATGTTAAATAAACTTTTTTAATACCAAATCAAGCCTTTCTTAACTTCCTTTAATTGCAACATTACTACAATGACTTAACAATCGAGATTTACACATACACTACTTATCACACCTCATATCCATGCCAAAAAATGATTCTAAAGTTCTTATACATATACCTGCATACCAATACAGCTTAACAAACCACATTTATAACATCTAACACACATTAGTTTCCAAATTCATTAATTAATTTCACATAAGCATTCGTTATCCATATAATCAACGAGCTCCATCAAACACGTACATACACACAGTCACACACACAATCATCATACGACTAATCATGACGCAAACTTAACAACGAATACATTACAAGGCATACATACATATGATGGCACACCAAGTTTGTCACACAACTTTTCATACATAAGCACATTCATAACAAGCATTCCAAAACACGACTCGAACCCTCACGTACAACATATGTATACACCTCTTGTTACCAACTTCAAATGTCATACCTTTAATAACTCTCATAGCTTTTCCTTTATCGATCAAACATAATCATTCAGGCTCTCTATCTAGGAACATATTATATAACATCTTTATCAACTGAACATATATAGTTACTTCCTTACAATTATTATTCTTTAAGCTTTAGTCTCATTCCCTAGGGTGTAGTTTCTACATCCCCCAAACCCAAGTTTCGCTAAATTATATTCATAAACATTACCTTATTCGTATGCTCTGTCTATATATGTATATAAACACTGGTCTTTACCTACATAAGCACCTCTTTATTTCTATATGTTCATACACCTGTTTATTTCTACTACATATCTTTATATATGTGTGTAAACATAGGTTTCATGGCTTATAACTATATACAACTTTATTTTATTACTATCTTCGGACAATGATAAATTTCTTAAGTACTCGAGGCATGAGTTACTTACCTGGCTTCGCGAGCGCCGAAGATCCTAGTCAAGTCCGTCAAAATAGATGACGAAAAGCCGTCAGACACACGACTTACGAAGTTCTCGACCAAACTACTATAAAATTCAGAATCTCTTCAAAAAGATCAAAATCATCTCCGATTACAATACATTCAGTTTCAGTAATCTTAGAACATCATTACAATCTATTCCAAGCCACTAGTTCACTTAAATTCCGATTTTACGCGTTCTTAGAAAATCTTCCGAAAAAGTTTCCGCAAACGCTACGGAAAGGTCTCGAACCCTCCGAACCATCCCGGATTTACCCAAACATGTTCGTAATATCAAAAATAACTCATAACTATTATCAAAACCAAAATACATCTATATACAAAAACTCACTTTTCCCAAAACTTACATATTCTATCGGATCGAGCAATCTAATCCGTTTCTCCCCGGATTCAACCACATTTATCGTTTTAACATATTAAAACATATCCAATTCATATCATGGAATTCGCTAAACTACGGAATTACTAGAAACATCCGAACATAAATCGATACACTTTAAAATATGAAATTTTAAACGGAGAGTCGTACCGAAATTCCGAGGCCATAATCGGACTTCCCGTCGGTCATACGAACGCGCTGGTGCGATCGGAATTCCGATCGGAGTTACTGTTCATCGCGGGTTACTATTCATCCGAATCTTCTTTCCTCGTTTCGCGTGCAACCGAGAACGGATCGGGGAAAACCGTCACCACCATCTCGTAGTACTCGTCGAGGACTTCGATTAAGCGGATCGGGAAAACCGTCACCACCACCTCGTAGTACGAGCCGGGATCGAACGACCCAAACTCGCGCCCTTTCTCCCCCTTTTCTCGCCATTTCCGGCGTCCAACGGCCGATCGCCAGCCACCAATAGACTTCCCTTCGCCGGATGATCCTCTTGCCACCGGTGCGCCGGCCGGATCTCCCCCGGCGGCCCCTCTCTCTCTCTCTCGCCTGTTCGTCCCCTTTTTTTTTTTCCTCTCTCCTCTCTACCGTAATGCTTCTCTAAAATAATAATAATAAAAATAAAAATAAATGATACAAATATCTAATATTCTAAAATGACACAAAATGCCCCCACTAGGAAGGGTATTTTAAGAAATCTTCACTTTTGAAGCCCTTCTGGCGCGATTCTCGAAAAGTGTTAACACGAAAGTTTTCCGTCTCGGAAAAACGAGTCGTTGGTTCAAGAATCAGCTCGATCAGAGTTCATTTGCAAACTTTATGGCCGAAATAAGAATCTTTTACTCGTAGAACGATGAAAACGGAAATCGCGTAATCGGCTCTCGAAACCATGCGTTTTCCAATGCGACGAAACTTCACTTAACAAAATATTCCCACACATTCTCCAACACATAAACCATGATTTTCAATTACCATCACGTTCTAATCCTTGACTTTAATTCGAAAACTTTCTCGTACTGTTACGAAAAAAAACCCGGGATATTACATTCTCTAGCCGACTAGTCCAAAAAGGACTAGGGGAGTCTTCAATGTCTCTAGACCAGATGAAGGTCTAGGTCTTGATTTTCACTCGACATGAGCCATAGGGAATGTTCCCGTCAATTGGACCAGATGATGATCCAGGATGTTCTCCAGCCGACTGGTCCAGAGAAGGACCAGGAGAGTCTTCAATGTTGTCTGAACCAGATGACAGTTCAGGTCTTGATCTTGACTCGACATGGGCCATGGGGAATATTCTTGTCAACTGGATCAGATGAAGGTCCATGATGTTCTCTAGCCGACTGGTCTAGAGAAGGACCGAGAGAGTCTTCAATATCCTTCGAGGAGCGAAGCGGGGTTTACCGCTATACCTATGATGCTCGGCGACCACGACTGGTCTAGAGAAAGACCAAGAGAGTCTTCAATGATGTTCATTTATAGGTTTTCATTTTTTGATATAAAAAAAAAAGTTATGATTATACGCTGGGCCAGCTAAGAACTCATTTATTTCATTTTGAGTATATACATTATACATACATCGAATGTTGTTTATTTTAAGATTTTTTATATTATCAATAAATAATAGAAATAGAAACTGAATAACTCATGAATATATTTAGACGTAAAAGGTGTGCATCAGCAATGGGTTGGGACGCGTTAGGGGATCCATTTTTAATATTTCAAATATAGAAATCTCACTTTTTATTATATATAAACTGAATTTGTTACCGAATTAATTCAATTCCGGATTTAATTATGTCAGAATATATAGAACCAGCCATAAAGGTGGTGTTATCATTTGTCCATAGACCAACCATATAGGCGGTATTTATCTGTCCATAAAACCAGCCTTGTAGGTGGTTCTCAATTATGTTAAATATATAAAATCAGCCATATAGGCGGTAACAAAGTCTGTTAATAATTAATCCAGATTATATACTAATCATAAAATATAATTTATATATTATAATATAAATGATCATTTAAAAGTTTCACCCTTTACCCCAGCAAAAACGAAGTTACTTACTAATGTTTTGAATAAAAACACACGAAATTTTATTACTAAAATAAAAAGAAAATACAAGAAAGCTTAAATAAACACACAAGATACTCTCTTATAAGTTTTCGAGAGAATCCCCAGAAAAGAGCATGGAAATTTCCTTCAAATGAAATTGTAATTATAGGCAACAAAACTGGCTGGCGTCCCGACACGCCAGCTAGTTACACGTGTCACGCGCGGTTTGTTTGGGCGTCGCTACTCGATGTGTCTTTTGCATCGCGACACATCGCAACACCGTCACTATCAAGCACCTAAAATTTCTCTACCGACACGCGTCATCTACTATGCCATACTTTGTCTTTCGGCGCGTTGCGACGTGCTGTGAAATTCCAAATTTGTCCTTATTTGTTCCTTATTTTGTCGTTTTGATTCCATTGAGTCCCGATTTTATTTTATCTACAAAATGAACACAAAACACATCAAAACATTCACAAAACTCGATACTATATAAAATATTAAGTTAAAGGGACGGTAAATATTAATATATTTTCTGTTTATCACACGCTCAAACCTAACATTTTGCTAGTCCTGGAGCAAAACAAACAAAATGAAATAAAATAAAAAACTAAAACTAAATTAACCTAAGCCACTGTCGTAGGGATCACAATTGCATTTAGCGTATGCAACAAGCCTTTAAACCCTTATGTGTCCCTAGTGGACGAGTATAGTCTCGTGAGAGTTTACAGCGACGATACCCACAAACGTCAATGCAATCACACAAGATTAATAAAATATAAATATAAACAAATTAGTGATTAAACAAAATAATGAAATTCTTATCTAAGTTATTAGTTATTTTCTTTCTTTCTAAATTACCAAATAAGTAAATTCTCATATATTTTTACCATTCTCCATATACACAATCAACAATGTATTATCAATTCGTTTGCCCACATATTCACAAGTGTAATTGAAAAAAAAGTAATAATTTTGTCCTAAAATTAATTGGCAATTAATCATTTTTTATGATTTTCGAAAATTAATTATTTTAACAGTTATAATTGTTTGCTGTTATATAACAGTTTGTTTTTGGAAAAGAAGTGTCATTTGCCATGTAACATCCCAGATTTTCGAGACTGTTATAGGAGATTCCCGAACTGATGTTATAGTCTCGGAGCATGATGATAATGAAGAATAAGAGTTCAAGTGATGTTATATGGGTTGGAATAATATATTATGAATACTCGTTGAGTCGGAAAACGCGTGGGATCAAAAGTCAGTTACGAGATTTGTTTGTAATACGCGTAAAGTATACAGTTTTGGGCACGGAATTAGCAAACGAACTCCAATTGAGTTGATTCTTATACCATCGGACTCATTTTTCCGAGACGAACAACTTTTACGTTGAACTTTTTCGAAAAACGCACTAGAAGGGCTTCAAAAATGGTGATTTCCGAAAATACCCTTCCTAGTGGGGGCATTTTAGTCATTTCCAGATTTTAGATATTTGTTTTATTATTTTTATTATTATTATTATTGCTTAGTACAGAAAACAAATAAAAAAAAGAGTAATGAGAGGCGAACGCGTGGAGAGAGAGGGGGGAGTGTCGCCGGCCTTCAGGCCGTCGCCGGCGACGGGCGACCCCACCAGGGGGATCGTCCGTGGATGGCCGACCACGCAGTTTTGGGGTTCCCGATCCCGGCTCATCGGTCTATTTCACGGCCCGAGCCACCTATCAAATTGAAGCCCTCGACAAGTACTACGAGATGGTGGTGACGGTATTCCCGATCCGTGCTCGGTGGCACGCGAAATGAGGAAATAATATTCGAATGAATAGTAACTCGACATGAACAGTAACTTCGATCGAAATTCCGTTGACACCAGCGCGGTCGTATGGCCGTTGGTAGAGATGGCAAAAATACCCGGACCGTATTTATGTCTGATTCATGAATACGAACATCCCCTTATTCCATAATATTACTTATTTATGGTTGCACCTCTTGTTCTATATATGTATTCGATCTGATTACGATTAGATTGAAACTAAATGTGGTTTAGTGATATGTATATATTAGACAAAGGCCGATAATATATAATGCAGTACACAGTTACAAAGTTAGTTTGTAATTGACATTGGGAAGTGTCACTGCTATATGAATATTATCAAACATAGTTCCTGGTCAAGATTTGCTAACACGGGTCGGTTAGTCAAATCCGTTGAGACCAGTACATGTCGTATATCGAGACTTGGTCCGATGGTTTATCCCAATGCCCATGAGTCTAGGGAGACTCGGTAGACGTAGTCGTAGTGTTTATAGGGGATAACACACTGAACAGCTCACCGAAGATTCTTAATGGATGGTACGCCAACGTCAATAAGAATCTTTCGGGT
>SKCR01002062.1:0-14208 GCA_019454045.1 Zanthoxylum bungeanum | reverse complement strand
CCTATGGCATAATACAAATCGTATGTGATATTTCACTATATAGAGATCAATTCCTGAGCATTTTCTAAGTGGTCTTCCAATAACCACTATAACAAAAGATTTCCTGACAGCTGTATCTAAAAGATACAAAGTATCAATCAATGCAGAAATTGATTCACTTCTGAAGTAATTATACTCAATGAAGTATAATGGTAATGAAGGTGTTAGGGGGTACATTGTGATGATGGTCCATATTTAGAACAAGCTGAAAAATCTTAACATTGTTCTTCCTGATGCTTGTATTGTCCATCAAGCATTGAATATTTTGCCTCCAGAGTTTGGTACAATTATAACTACTTATAATTCAAGGGAAGAACCATGGAATGTTAATGATTTCATTGTCATATATGTTGTTGAGGAAGAGAAACTCAAGCTTGGGCATATAGATGAAGCTCTTCTTGTTTCTAAGCCTCGTTAGAAATGTAAGAAATCTAAATTTTCAGTTTTTGGTAATGTTCAGAATTATAATAAATCTGGTCAGACAAGTGATGTGGGTGATACTAAAGGTGTCTTCAAGAAAAAAACTTAAATATTTCTTATGTAAAAAAAATGGCATAAGAAGTCAAAGTGTTCCAAATATAAAGTTTGGTAAGAGAAATATAAACATGCGGGTAACTCATTGGTTTTTGTTGTATGTGAATCCAATTTTGTTAATACCACATCGAGTTCTTGGTAGATTGATAGTGGAGCAACTAATCATGTTACTTTCACATTGCAGGGATTCATAAACAAGAGGAAACCAAATAAGGATGAGTTGAAGCTCGTAGTTGGCAATAATCAATTATTGGATTTGGTGTTTGGAGCCCCAATCCAAATAGTAAATGTTGGTTTCTAATTAGGTCCCAAGATCATGAAATCAAGATGAAAACGTATGAATACACATCAAAGGAGGTGCGGAATATACTCACAATGAACGGTTGAGATGTGACAACGACCAAAACCGAACTGCCTCCTCTGTCAAGCTCGGCAGTGGCTCCTCTCAGTCGTGGACTGCACGGCATGGGCTGGTTTGGCTCCTTCAAGATTCGGCCATGGATGACTCCATGGAAGCTCCAAGCTCCAAGCTTCAAAATTGATTCCAAGCTCATGTGTTCGTTTCCCTATCACCTTTGTATAACTCAAGGTGTGTGCTAACACTATATCTTCTACTTTGCTTCTCTTCTTCATTCGGTCAAACCCAAAAATGAGAGGAAGAAACGGATCCAAGCCGTGAAGGAGAAGGAGAAGAAAATGGGTCTCATAGACCGTAAGGGAGAGAGATGAGGGAAAGAGGTAATACCGAAATGGGAGAGAGAAAATAAAAAGTGTAAATGGGTTTTATATTTTCCAAAAAATTAATAAAACCATTTACCAATTTTCAAAACCAAAAATTCAAAGGCAAAAAGCATAATTAATGCTTTCAACTACCACATCAATCAATCACTCAAATTGTCACATCACTCAAAGTGACATGTGATTTGACGCTTGATGTGATTTGTGATTTGACGCTTGATTTGACTTGCGTGCCGCACTCGAATTCGAAATGCGAATGTGCTCGCAAATAATCTCGGGCTCGGGTTCGCTAATTCCAAATTAATGAATTTTTCGTTGCAACGTAATTAAACGATTACGCCTAGCGAAATCAGTATTCACGTCGCTAACGAATTAATTCTAAATTAATTCGTTCGCCCGAATTAAAATCTAATTTTAATTCTGCGTCGAAATCCAATTTCGTATAATATATCAAATATATTATTTTATCGATTAATTCCAAATTAATCGTTCTATCTATTTAATTAATATTTTATCCCAGATAAAATATCTCCGTAATTAATCCCAGATTAATTTTCTCTCTCATCAAATTAATCCCAGATTAATTAAAGTGCGAGTCATACATCATCGGTGAATCTTCGGGAAGCGACCTATGAGATCCCCGGATATGTTGGCAGTAAATACGGTCGTCGGACTATCCGAACACGTAAGTACCTCGGACTATCCTTATAGGAATATATGATCTATATCAAGCGTAGTATACCGTAGTATTGTGCATGTCGATCGAGTATCGGATGTTCACGTGCTAGGCCTGGGGCTGGAATTGTGTCTGCCCTGTACGAAGCACATATCGGATGTCTGGCAACTAGTCTCTATAATCGGATAAACATGACCTTGTCATAATATCCCGATAGCTCGAGCATTTAAGAGAACAAGTTCCGTATCCTATGTGACCATCATCTCCATATCACTGGAGTGATACTTCCATCTTAACATCACACCCAACACACTACGATTCTCAATATACCCAGCATTGGCGTACACAGAACCTGTTAAAGCCCTGGATGACCTCAACCAAAGTATATTGATTGTCGTAAGTATTAGCGGTGCAAGTCTCAGGTTAAGACCAAATACACCTACCCTGATTGCAGACTCCCATAGACACATAGTCATACTACCAATGGGATTCCGCAGGGGTGTATCCATAACGCGCACAAGTGTAATACTAGTCTTTTACGTACCATCGGTAAAACACAACCTCCTATCACACTAGCATGAGTATCATATACCCAAATATATGAGAACTATGTCGTTGTGCCCTCACAACGTGCACAAGTGTAATACTAGTCTTTTACGTATTTATCAATGTCCAATCTCGATAATACTCTGACTAGGGATATTTAATGATT
This sequence comes from Zanthoxylum bungeanum, assembly GCA_019454045.1. Classification (NCBI taxonomy): domain Eukaryota; kingdom Viridiplantae; phylum Streptophyta; class Magnoliopsida; order Sapindales; family Rutaceae; genus Zanthoxylum; species Zanthoxylum bungeanum. The sequence goes on along the minus strand of SKCR01002062.1, from coordinate 11,509 downwards.
TATCCTTCATGGACTGATATTGTCTCATATCATTCCCCGTCCAGGAACAAATCACAGGGACCTCCTATCATTTATACATCTAGGTGATCTAATCACAAATGATAAGAGTGCAATCTCCTTTGTCACATAGTTAATTTGTACAACAAAATCATGATCTGTACAAATAGTGACGCTATGGGTCATAATTGTCCAATAGTATATTGTATATTTTATTATTTATTAATAAAATAACTACATTGTCATTTCAAACCTTATTAATGGTAATGTCATTAGGCATATTAAATAGATGTATAAATATGCTAAGAATGACATCGACCTTAGAATAGTCATGTAGTAATACTGGACACTAGGTGGTCCGATATTGAGATAATATTATTATTATAAACTATTATTAAAGTAAATATTCTTAGTCATTGGTTTTGGAATACGGTCGAATTCATATAACCTAGAAGACTAGCACATGTCGTATATTGTAATTGGAGTTCCAATGGTTTAACCCGATGTAGCATAAGTTTTGGAAGCTCCTATAGACATGTGGGTATTCGTTATAGCGGATACTGAATGACTCACATGTGATTCCTAATAGTTGGAAGTACACACCAACGTCAATAGGAATCTCCTCAAGTCGAGTAGCATATGTAATCCTTTGACTATAGGATAACATTGATTTTGTGTGAGATCATCCACACTTTGATGTCATGTATGTCAGAAACCTTTCATGGTCTAGCCTCTATATGTTCGTTGGGTATGGATCGATGCACTCATTAATCAAATGCATATCAAGATAGGATTCGTCGGCCCGTATGTATACAATAAGGAATTTAGGTATCCATGTGAGTAAGTCACAATTCTTAAAATATTGGTCAAAGCCGATCACCTAGGGTGGATTGCATCAGTTGTAAGAATCGTGGACATGTCGACATGAGATGTGCGCCTCAGAAACTTGACGATGTATTCTATGTTTCCTAAACACAACTCAGATAGCCTACGATGGAAGGTTTGATAAACATATGTGATGACCTCGACTTGTATAGTTCAAAAAGGTCATTCGGATTCTTCGCGAATTCGGAGGTGGCCGGATTGTATACATATTAGCTAGGCTTATATGATGAACGTCTCTGAACTTAGAGAGTCCCATTATAAAGTCTACTCGTTGAGCACTTAGGTAGCCGATTAATTTTGATAAAAGATAATATTCAATATTATAATTATCAACTAAGATATAATCAAGTGTTATTGGATAAAATTGATTATTTACTTTGACCTAATTGGATTAATTGTATTAATTCTATATTTACACAATGGCTTTATCGTAATTTCATAATTATCTTTACCATTTTAGGATATTATGGTAATTGCAAGTATGTAATTATAAGTGTATCTGGCTTGATTTAATTAGATTAAATCAAAGTGGCAAACATTGAACAAATCCATTTCGTAATCTTTTTATTTAATTTTTTTTTAAATCAAAATGGTAGACAATAGAGATTAGTCACACCTAATTATAAATATTTGGACAAATTAAATTAACCCCATATAAAAGTTGATTAAAACTTTTATTAATTAAATATTGCCTAAGTTTTGTTATAAATAGCAAGCATAAGCAATGGTTTTAATCAAGCTTGAGAAAGATAAATACCAACAAGAATAAGAGAAATTAGCGTAAGTTAGAGAACTGTTTAGAGAAGTTTTGTGAGATCTCTACAACATTTCAACTATGAGAAATCAATATTGGATCTTGGAGTGAAGTTTGCTAGCATTGGAATCAAGATTGGATCTTGGAGTCAAGCTTGCTAACTTTGGATTTTCTCCACAATATTTCAACAAGGAGAAGTAGATTGGATATTTGAATCAGCCTTGCTAGGTAAGTTTGATCTTCTCCAAAAGTTATGTTTTTCATTAGTGAGATATCATTAGTGAGACATATAGTGATCAATTATGTATTAGATACATAATAACATAGCTTGATGTTGAAATTAGGCTAATTTATTATGTTAGGATGCTTTGGAAGTATAAATTATTGGACAATTATGACCCATATCATCACTATTTGTACAGATCATGGTGTTGTTGTACAAATTAACTATGTGACAAAGGAAATTGCTCTTTTATCATTTGTGATTAGATCACCAAGATGTATAAATGATGAAATGTCCATATGATTAGTTCCGGATTGAGATGATATGAGACAATATCAATCCACGATGGTTTAATCATTAAATATCCCTAGTCAGAGTATTATCGAGATCGGACATCGATAATGCGTAAAAGACTAGTATTACACTTGTGCGCGTTGTTAGTGCATAACGGCATAGTTCTCATATATTTGGGTATAGGATACTCATGCAAGTGTAATAGGAGGTTGTGTTTTACCGATGGTACGAAAAACAGCTTCGCTCTCGATCGACCCCTCGGAATTCCATTGGTAGTATGACTATGTGTCTATGGAAGTCCGAATCAGGGTAGGTGTATTTGGTCTTAACCTGAGACTTGCACCGCTAATACTTGCGACAATCAATATAATCTGCTGGGTATATTGAGAATCGTAGTGTATTGGGTGTGATGTCAACACGGAAGTATCACTCCAATCATAGTGGAGATGATGATCACGTAGGATACGGAACTGGTGCTCTTATGTACTGCAGTCATCGGGATAATATGACTAGGTCAGGATTATGTTGGACAATTATGACCCATAACGTCACTATTTGTACAGATCACAGTGTTGTTGTATAAATTAACTATGTGACAAAGAGATTGCACTCTTATCATTTGTGATTAGATCACCTAGATATATATAAATGATAGGAGGTCCCTATGATTTGTTCCTGGATGGAGAATGATATGAGACAGTATCAGTCCACAAAGGATAAATCATTAAACATCCCTAGTCAGAGCATCATCGAGATTGGACATCGATGAATGCGTAAAAGACTGGTATTACACTTGTGCGTGTTGTGTAGACACAACGGCATAATTCTCATATATTTGAGTATATGATACTCATGCAAGTGTAATAGGAGGTTGTGTTTCGCCGATGGTACTGGAAACAGCTTCGCTCTGGATTAGACCCCCTCGGAATTCCATTGGTAGTATTACTATGTGTCTATGGAAATTTGAAATCATGGTAGGTGTATTTGGTCTTAACCTAAGACTTGCACCGCTAATGCATACGATAATCAATATACTTTGGTTGAGGTCGTCCAGGGCTTTAACCGGTTTCTGTGTACGCCAATTCTGGGTATATCGAGAATCGTAGTGTGTTGGGTGTGATGACAAGACGGAAGTGTCACTCCAGACATATGGAGATGATGGTCACGTAGGATACGGGACTGGTTCTCTTAAATGCTGCAGCTATCGGGATAAAATGACAATGTCAGGTTTATCCGATTATAGAGACTAGTCACCAGACATCCGACATATGCTTCGTACGGGGTAGACATAATTCCAGCCCCAGGCCTAGCACGTGATCATCTGATACTGGAAATAAATACGCAATACTACGGTATACTACGCTTGATACAGATCCTTTATTCCTGTAAGGATATTTCCGGAGAATTGGGTAGGCGTGGCGCTTTGCTAGAGGTCAACCTTGTCTTGTAATTCGGTATAAATGTAATACAAGGTACTTACGTGTTCGGATAGTCCGACGACCGAATTTACTGCCAACATATACGGGGATCTCATGGGTCGCTTCCCAAAGGTTCACCGATGACGTATAACTCGCACTCTAAATTAATCTGGGATTAATTAGAAGAGAGAGAAAATTAATCTGGGATTAATTGAGGAGATATTTTATCTGGGATAAAATATCCATTAAAGGGATATAACGATTAATTGGAATTAATCGATTAATTAATATTTTTGATATATTAAACGAAATTAGATTTCGACGCGGAATTAAAATTAGATTTTAATTCGGGCGAATGAATTAATTTAGAATTAATTCGTTAGCGACGTGAATAGTTACTTCGCTAGGCGTAATCATTTAATTACGACGCAACGGAAAATTCGTTAATTTAGAATTAGCGAACCAGAGCCCGAGAGTGATTGCGAGCGCATTTGCATTTCGAATTCGAGTGGGGCACGCAAGTCACATCAAGCGTCAAATCATTAGTCGCATCAAGCATCAAATCACATGTCACTTTGAGTGATGTGACATTTGATTGATTGATGTGATTGATTGATTGAAAAGACAACTAGTCACTTTGAGTGATAGTAGTTGTTGGAATAGTTGATGGTTGTTGGAAAGTTTGATTTGCTTTTGTATTTGACTTTTAAAAGGGCAAATAATTGGTAAATCAATTATTATTTTTTGGAAAAATATATAAGGTATTGAATACTCTTTCCACCAACTAATACACAATTTCTCTCTTCCTCTCATCTCTCTAAAAAGTCACGCCCAAGGGGCATAACAGCTCACTGTTTTCTGTCAAGAAAACCGAGCATAGGGAAGCATGGAGTTGGGTTTTTGTGGCAAAAACCGCAAGTGCTAGCATACTACGAGATATGTGAAGGTGATAGGGAAGCTCACCCATGAGCTGGGAGTCGTTCGACGAAGCTTAGAGCTTGACGAATGAGCTCAAAACCAGTACATGGAGGACGCCAAAACCAGTAGCAGTGGCAGTGAACTGCCGAGCCATTTGAAGATTTTTGTTGCCTCCGCCTCGCTCAACCAATCAATGTGAGTATTCCGCAACTTTGTCGATGTATTCACACTTCATTTTCATGCTTTTTATGATCTTGGGACCTTAGAATTTGCCAACAATTGCATCAAGAGCTAAAGGTTTGAGCATGAAATCAACTTAGGGATAAATTTTGGGTAAAATTTTATTTGAGCATGATAATGAAATTGGATGAATTAGTATGCTTAGATATGTTTTAATTTGAGATTGATTGGATCAATTTGATCAAATTTGGTTTGGAACAAATTTGCCCCAAAAATTTGGCATGGCCGAATTTGATGCCCTATTTTAATGTCTTGGGATTTTGATTTTAATTCATTGGATGAGTTAGAATCAATTAGGATGGTGATTTAATGTCGATTGTGGAATTAATTGGATTGAATTCGAATCGGACGAAAAATCCCCAAATTGGCCGAGACTTGTAGCATGTAAATTAGGTTTGATTTTAATCAATTTGTGTTGGACAATAATTGATGTAGATGAGCATGATTAGTTATGTTAATTAATGTTTTAGAAATATTAATTGGGTACTTAATTGTGTAATGCACTTTATGTAATTAAATTGGAAAATTGGATTTTTGTGATTTAATTATAATTGGGCCTATTTTGTGAAATTGGGCTTATGTGTTGTAATTGGGCTTATTGGGCTTTGTTGTACAAACTTGGGTTTAGGCCAAATGGATTGGATCCAATTGGGCCCAAAACCGCATCCATAAAGCCCAAATGCGACTTAGTGAACCTTTAAAGTTTAATTGGGCCTAATGGGCCAAGATTGATTTCTAGGCTTATGGGGTAACTCCCGGATTGGATTTTGGTTATTCGGTTTGACCCGAGTTGACCAAAAGTCAACGCCTCAATAAATTAATTAAAAGCCCATTGGACTTTAATTAAATTGACGTTGGACGTTAATCGGGCTTTGAGACCCGTAATGATTAAATTTGGAATTTAATTCGTAAAAGTTCATTAATTAAAGTGTAGTATTTAATTTGGAATTAAATAGTGAATTAGAATTAAATGCATATTGAATTGGATTTAATTATGTAGTTTAATTTAATTCAAGAATTCGTATTTTGAGTACTTATTCGCAAAAACGAGTTTGACTCGAGCAAAATCAAATCGTTGTTTGAACATTGGATGATCACTAATTATCAGATTAATTAATTTGATTAGATTGATTGATAATATGCTTGTGTGAATACATGGTTGCGATGCATGAATAATGTATATCAGATGGATATTAGATGGGTGGGACAATTTTAGAAATTATTGTAATTAATTTGATTTATTAATTGGACCTACGTGTCCATCCTTATTACCTCTCATTTCTTTGTATTCTCTTCTCACCTATTCCCCTCATTGTAAATGAGGTTTCTTTAGAAGTGTAGTGTAACGGGTAGAAGTGATACATGTGCTAGCGGGAGAGAGAAAGTGATAGATTTGATCTAGGATCAATGTGTAAAGTATCCATCCGCATTTCATTATTATTTACATATGCGCTTTATTATGTGTTTAGAATGCATGTTTAAGGGTGTATGATGATGAGACCTTAACAAAGATAATAAATTGGTTGCCAATTTGCACGCGAAAAACCCTTAAACAATATTAAGCGTTTTTCCTTCCATTGAGTGATTCTCACTCAAGATCCGAGACAGCATTGGTTTGTTGGCCAAAGTCAAGGCCTTTGTCTGTCGAAGATGTGTATGAATCACGAGAGCTTTGTTACATGTCAGTGTCTTGTCCAAGTTGTGGTTTGTTGGCCAAAGTGAAGACCACTTCTTGTCCATCGACATTGATTACGAAGCTTTCCATGGTCAATGGGTCGCGCTTGACTGGGATCACTAAGTTTGTTGTGCCAAAGCCAAGGCTTAGTTGATTCAGAGGAAAATGTTAGGTAATACATTGGATGTATTGGCATATATAAGATATATGTTTCGGACTTGGATGTCCCCCTACCGGATCTAGGAATTGGATTGGATCCAATCGATCTTAGAGATCTACCTAGTTAATTATCATACAATTTGTTGGCCAAAGTCAAGATTGTGTGATATTTAACGAGATCCTAGCCCACTAGGAAATGCGGTTTCCTGAGTACTCGACAGAGGGTTAGAGGCTCGCCGAAAAATAGTGGGAGACAAGAATTGAATTTGCAATACTCGTTCAATTACTCGCCATACGCGCTCAAACAAATATCCATTCGTCGTTATAAATTAAATGTTAGTTGGACTAATATTTAAATTATTGTTTTAATAAATAGTTGGACTATATATTCAAACTATTCATTTATAGTTGATTTTATAATTGGATTATAGTATTCAATATAATTGATTTTAATCTATTAAAATTATAGTTGATAAAATAGTTGGACTATTGTAATCATTATAATAAATAGTACCTAAATCGTTGATTAAATAGTTGGACTATTAGAATCAAGATATAATTGAAATATTGACATTTAAAACATAATCCTAGGGAAAATGTATTTAAATGGTTTAATTTTCAAATTGAGAATAAAGTTTCAGGATGGTCCTGGAAACTAATAAGTTACTTTATTTGATAAAATAACATATTAGGCCTAAGCCTGAAGTTAAGCAAATAAGTGGAACATGATATTTGGAATATTCATGTTATGATAACTTAAGTGCTTAATCCATTATATTTGTCGTAGTGGACTCTTTAAATTCTGAATCAGAACTAAGGATTAGATCCTTAAAGTATGATAAAGAAATTGAAGGATCTTCATAGATCTATTAACTTAGATTTTGGAAGTATAAATTGCAATAAATAACTCTTGGAGAGTTAATGACTATTCTCAATGAGACAAAGTCAAAGTTTGCAATTAGGCAAGTAGCGCAAGGCGCACCTTACTTCGATATTCTAGAAGGCCAAGGCTTGGCCAAAGGCTTCTGGAGTGTTGAAATGGGCATAGGCAAAGTCATTATAATCTTCTGGGAAGATAAATGACATATCCCAAAATGTCTGCCCAAATGTGGAAAATGGGATCGCGGAAGTGTGACTACCATTTGGACAAAGCAGACATGAAGGAATAGAAGACGAGCATGGCTCTGACTTCAAATATGGTTGTCATAGATATGTTCATTACTATTATTGAAATTAGATTTTAAATACTTATTGTGGTACATAAATATATATTGATGTTCAGAATTTATTCTAAATAAGTTCTTGCACTGTTAAAGCTTATCCGTTGAAGGAAATGGTAGCTCAGAGCGACTCATGATTAACCTTATCATATCCAACAAAATTCGGTTACTCAGTTCGGACACACCGTCAAATTTGACGTGTTACGGGAGGAGTCCTCTTTGAAAGAATACTATACTCTTTCAAGTATATTAGAAACTTATTGCTTAAGTATTTTCCATTAAGGTCTTATCGTGACGGTATAATACTTTAGCCGATCTGTTTGTCTATTTCGTGTCGAAACTATAAGAGTTTCTGATTTGTTTTCTTTAAAAGAAACACATAACCATAACACGATGCCACATCCGTATAGGTCACGAAATATTCATATCCACCTCTAGCCTAGCTAGGCATGGGCCCACTTGCTTCACTATGAACTAGAGCTTACAGATCGGTGGCATTTACACTTTTACCAAGTAAATAGTGTTTCAGGCACTTTGCCCAATAAACTAGATTCGTAGACTTTATTTGATTGGAATCAAATTAGTCCAGGTACCCGCTCTTCAAAAGTGCGGATATACGAGTCTTGTTTGATTGTGTCCTAGACAACAATGCCACTGTATGTTTCTCCTGATCAAATCAGTTCGAGCTATTTATTTGTCATGTTATACATTTGAGATTTATTTATATTCAAAATATAAATTCTATTATTCACATCTAATGTGTTTATCTCAATATCATCTTTATATAATGAAACACTTTAGTGTTCTAGAATATAAAGGTTCACCCACAGTGGGTTAAACACTGATATAGAGATAATGTTTCTAGTCAAACTAGTTACATTATAACAGTTTCCAAATTTAGGTACACATCCGAAGGTAGTTCCTAAATCCAGGTATCTACGGTTAAAACAGCGACTTTCGTCCCGTTTCCAATTCGCAGATAAATCTCTATTGAAGTCAGCATCCTATTCAAAACTGATTCTGAACATCAATATATATTTATGTATCACACTAAGTATTTAAATCCAATTTTAATACTAGTAATGAACATATATGACAAACATATTTGAAGTCAGAGCCTTGCCCGTCTTCTATTCCTTCATGTCTGCTATGTCCAAACGGCAGTCACGCTTCCGCGATCCTGTTTGCCACAATTAGCAGACATTTTGGGATATGTCATTTATCTTCCCAGAAGATTATAATGATATTGCTTTTGCCCTTTTCAACACTCCAGAAGCCTTTGGCCAAGCCACGGGTTTCTAGAATATCGAAGTAAGGTGCGCCTTGCGCTACTTGCCTATTGCAAACTTTGACTTTATCTCCTTGAGATTAGTCATTAACCCTCCAAGAGTTATTAATTGCAATTTAGTACTTCTAAAATCTAAGCATAGATTTATGAAGATCCTTCAATTTCTTTATCATACTTTAAGGATCTAATCCTTAGTTCTGATTCATAAATTAATGAGTCTACTACGGTAAGTATAATGGATTAAGCACTGAAGTTGTCATCACATAAATCCTCCAAAGATTATGCTCTACAATTTGCTTAACTTCGGGCATTAGGCTTAATTTATTATTTTATCAAATAAAATAACTTATTAATTTTCCAGGACCATCCTGAAAATGATTCCCAATTTGAAAATTAAATAATTAAAACATTTTCCCTATGATTATGTATTAAACGTCAATCTTTAAACTTTATATCTTGATTTCAATAGTCCAACTACTTAATCAACGATTAATTAGGTACTATTAAATATAATGATTATTATAGTCCAACTATATTAATCAACTATAATTAATTAAATCAAATATATTGATTATTATAATCCAATTATATAATCAAATATAAATGAATAGTTTGAATATATAGTCCAACTATTTATTAAAACAACAATTTAAATATTAGTCCAACTAACATTTAATACGTTTGACGAATGATATAGTTTGAGCGCGTATGGCGATTAATTGAACGAATATTGCAAATTCAATTCTTGCCTCCCACTATTTTTCGGCGAGCCTTTAACCATCTGTCGAGTACTCGGGAAACCGTGTTTCCTAGAGGGCTAGGATCCCGTTAAATATCACACAATCTTGACTTTGGCCAACAAATTGTATGATAATTAACTAGGTAGATCTCTAAGATCAATTGGATCCAATCCAATTCCTAGATCCAGTAGGCGGACATCCAAGTCCTAAATATATATCTTATTTATGCCAATACGTCCAATGTATTACCTAACCTTTTTCCTCTGAATCATCTAAGCCTTGGCTTTGGCACAACAAACTTAGTGATCCCAGTCAAGCGCGACCCATTGACCATGGAAAGCTTCGTAATCAATGTCGATGGATAAGAAGTGGTCTTGACTTTGGCCAACAAACCACAACTTGGACAAGACACTGACATGTAACAAAGCTTTCGTGATTGAAACACATCTTCGACAGACAAATGCCTTGACTTTGGCCAACAAACCAATGCCGTCTTAGATCTTGAGTAAGAATCACTCAATGGAAGGAATGACGCTTAATATTTTGCGAGGGTTTTTCGCGTGCAAATTGGCAACCAATTTATTATCTTTGTTAAGGTCTCATCATAATACACCCTTAAACATGCATTCTAAACACATAATAAATCGTATATGACAAATAATAATGATATGCAGATGGATACTTTACACAATTGATCCTAGATCAAATCTCTCCCTTTCTCTCTCCTGCTAGCACAAATATTTCTTCTACATGTTACACTACACTTCTAAAGAAACCTCATTTACATTGAGGGGAATAGGTTTGTTTAGAAAAATAACCAAGCCCCAAGATCAACAAGAACAAGCAAAATATATAATACAATGAATTAATAAATTGAAGTATGGCGGAATCATACTCACAATACTTGAAAATGGATGCTTAGATGATGCGAAAACTCCTCCCTTGTGCAGTGAAGCTCTCGGCCAAAGAAGAAAAGAGGGACTCCAAGTCGAGTTTGATCCTTCCAAGCTCAAGGATTAGCTTCCCATATAACCTATGTATGATCCCTTGAAGGTGCTAGCCTTTGTTGTGATGTTGAATGCACAACTTCTACTTCAGTCTTCAAATCTTGCCACAAAAATTGAAGAAATGAGAGCCAAAAACTGCTTGCAAGTTTCGGCCAAGTGAGAGAGAAAAGTTTTAATGATTTTTTTTACAAAAAATCAATTTATATTTATGCCATAATATTTATTAAATTAATAATAAACTTATGACACAAATCATGCAATCGCTTAGAGTGTCAAACACTCAATTTCCATGCAAAACCATTGAGTGCATTGTACACTATCTCCATGCAATGCATAGAATTAAATAATGCATAATATGACATGTGTCATGTGGGCCCCACACGTTTCCAAATGAAAGTGGGCCCACGTGCACTCACGCGTTCGGGTTCGATATTTCGAAATACCGACTTACGTCGCGACGTTAATTAAATCGAATTTAAATAAATAATTGCGCCTAGCGAAATTATGATTTACATCGCTAACGAATTAATTCTAAATTAACTCGTTTGCCCGAATTAAAATCGAATTTTAATTTCGCGTCGAAATCGAATTTCGATTATTATATCGAATAGAATAATTTTACGATTAATTCCAAATTAATCGTTCTCTTCTCTATGTATAGTACTTTATCCAAGATAAAGTCTCCTCCGTA
>SKCR01002061.1:0-14227 GCA_019454045.1 Zanthoxylum bungeanum | reverse complement strand
TTAAGACACCCCTACGGCCTTAATTACTCAGACTTCATATATATATATATATTTGCAGCATCTTTGATCCATGTAATGAGCTTTGGGCCAGTGACTCCCAAACCAGTTGGTTTTAGGGCACTAGGTGTTAAAACACCCTTACAGACTTAATAACTAGGATCTCTGATTTTTTTTTACTCTATTGATTTTTTAGATGCTTCCTCCAATTAAACTAGAGCACTGAATATTACAAACTATTCAATTTTAGTTTTGTCCGTATGTTTCTATATATGTTGATAATATCTGTTAACTGAACATATGAAGATCCATTTTAGTCAATTTTAGGGAGAATTACAAATTAAATAATTCAAAAGGAAATAAACAAAAATTAACTTGTTCGATATAGGTTTGAGATACGTATCAGGAGTGGAAACTCCTTACTCAGCTATCTCTCCACCAATTTCACCATTTTAGTCAAAATAAAAACCAAAACAATTTTGTAATTTGAAAAAATTTTCAATTTTTTGTATTTTTCGAAAAATTTTGGACTAAAAATAAAAAGAACACACAAACAAAAACAAGGTACTGATCAACTAATTACTCCCCCAAACCTAAATGAGGACATTGTCCCCAATGTCTTAAACAGTAAAAGGAGAGTTAAGAAGGTCGTACCTGGTTAGCTGAAAATCTACAGGAAATTAAAGGTTAAGATCCAGATTAACACGACGCCTCTTACCACGATCGTCCTCGACCAATTTATCTTTGAAAGGATAGGGTCAACTCGTGGTTCATAGGCTAAGAGTGGTCAATTAGATCCGGAGCAGTTCTGGCAGTAAAGAAGAGTTCAAAGGTTTTGACACGAACCCATTTCTCCGGGCATCATCAAGAAATACACAAAGAAAATCATAAAATCCATCAACTTTGTACAAACCCAAGTGGTTCTGGTGTATGTTCAGATTCGCCAAGATAGCACAATAAAAAATTTCCTCCAATGTACCCAAGCCACCTGGCAAAGCAATAAAAGCATCAGCACGATTAATCATTTCTACCAGTCGTTCAGACATACCTGGCACAATCGTTCCTCTCCGTTTGATGGTTCAATAAGATTTGCCTCTGCCAAGGGTTTTGAAATGATTCCCAAAACGTGATTGCCTCCTTCTTGTACGGCCTTTGAAACGATCCCCATAAGTCCAAGATTGCCTCCTCCATATATTAAGTGCATATTTCTTGCAGCTAAGACTCGACTCAATTCTTGTGCCGCTTCTACGTATTGTGGCTTAACACCAATACTACTACCGCAAAACACAGAGATGTTTTCAACTCGTCTTCTTGAAGTGGCTTCCATTTTTTTTTATGTATTTCTTTCTCAACTCTGGATGCCTTCAAAAGTGCAATGACGGGCTGAATTTATACTACCATGAACTGAAAAGGGTGAGTAAAAATAGCACAAGTATCTTCCAGATGATGATTAATAGCGAAATAATATCGTGATAGTCAAAAAGGTCTGGATCCTGTCGGAGAAAATAAAAGAAAACAACAAAAAAAATTACAATTATTAAGAAAAGACAAAGAGATATAATATTTACAAGAAAAGTAACGGCTTGATTGACGTCTATGCGTCATGGACAAGCTTCATATCCAATTTTCTTATAAACTGGCAAACAGGGTCTTTTGAGAGTCAGATTCCCAAGACTTAATTGTTGTCTTTCTTTTTGGAATTGTGTATGTAATTTGCGAATGGCTATGTGAACATATCCACTGGGATGCGTCTCAAGAGTTGAAGATATATCATCTAAAGACTCCTTACTCAAGCCATCCCTAATGAATTTAATTTTGTCTTCGCGATTATCAGACACCATTCCTAAAGAACGACAAACGAGTATTGCAATTCCAGCGTGCACATTTGTAACAAACACTCATTTTCTTAGCTCTACGTTTCTTTGCATATGTGCTTTTTTCCAAAACCAGGCAGATGTGAAATAAAAGAGTCGGAGACTCACCTGCCAATCGAACCTGTGCTTCAATTAACCAACGAATGTCAGTAGAATACCTTTAATCATCAGTAATCTCATCCGTTCCAAGCGAGCTTTGTAAACTTTCATCAGAGATTTTTGAGGGAGAGAAGGAAATTGCTTGTGAAGATTTGTGAGAGCTTCTTCCATCTTGAAATGTCTTAATCTACAAAAACTAAACACACAAAATTAAATCACACCAAATCACAATATATACAAAAATTGCATGGGTTGCCTCCATGCGAGCGCTAAGTTTAAAGTCGTCAGCTAGACGTGACTTCTCGAACGTTAGGCTAGATCTGAAAGTGTGACATTTTCTTTTTGTCGCTCAAATTATTCTCCCCAGTAGTGCTTAACACGCTTGTTTTTAACCTTGAAAGTTTTGTTGGAGTCAGGATCATGTATCTCAACGGCTCTTTCTGGTAAAACCTTGGTGATCACAAATGGACCTGACCACCGTGATTTTGGCTTCCATGGGAAGAATTTCCCCCTTGATTTGTTTAACAGTACCTTCTGCCCAGGTTCCAGTTGTATGCGCACTAACTTTTCATCATGTCTTTTCCTTGTACAATTTGGCATCCTCAAAAGGCTGTATGTGAAATTCCTCCAATTCGTTGAGCTGGTGGAACTTTTTCTCTTATGTTGCTTGTAGTGCAAGAATAGGCTTCTTCAGTACGCAATGCGATTTATCTTCAGGCTCCACAGGTAATTGACATGCTTTAAGTTTGTTAGTAGAACTTTGTCTTTCATCAGAGTTCTGAACGGTACTATGTATCACATCAAGTCTGAAACATTCCTCATTCTTTTCATCATCTGGGAAATTCATGGCTTTGAAAACATTGAATGTTACATCTTGGCCTTGTACCCTCATGGTTAGTTCTCCTTTTTGTACATCAATAATGGTTCGACCTGTAGCCAACAATGGTCTCCCGAGGATGATTGGCACGTCTGCGTCTTCCTCCATATCAAGGACAATAAAATCTACTGGGAAAATGAATTTGTCAACCTTGACCATCACATCCTCAACTACGCCTCTTGGAAATACGAGTGTTCTATCAGCAAGTTGTAGTGAGACTGAAGTGGGCATTGTTTCTCCAATCTGCAGTTTCTGAAAATAGAAAAAGACATCAAGTTAACACTAGCACCTAAATCACATAGAGCCTTACCGAAGTCATGTTCTCCTATTGTGCAAGGAACAGTGAAACTGCCAGGATCTTTCAATTTGGAGGAAGTTTTCTCTGAATGATGGCGCTGTATTCTTCTGATAATGCTACTGTCTCATAATCTCCCAATCTCCGCTTTCGTGAAAGAATGTTTTTCATGAATTTGGCATAGCTAGGCATTTGTTCCACCGCTTCTGCAAATTGAATGTTGATATGCAGCTTTTTGAACACCTCCAAGAATCGAGCAAACTGCTTGTCCAGTTTATTCTTCTGAAGACCTGAGGAAAATGTGGAGGTGAAGTGATCTGTTCTTTTTCCTTTGCTTCTTTTTCCTCCATCTGTTGCTTTGTTTCTTTTGGAAAATCTTCAATTGTTATTGCCCTTGATTCCAACATCTTTGTTGATTTCAGTACTACGCGCTTTTTAACATGATGGCATGACATTGCTCATTCCCCATGTTCCTTGGATTTGGCTCTGTGTTGCTAGAAGAGTACCTGGCGGTCTGTAACTATGAGCATTGGCCAGTTGTCCAATTGATTCTCCAGTGCTTTAATAGAAGCTGATTGACTTTGAATTAATGCTGCTTGGGATGAAACATAGCATCATATATTGCTGCTTGAGATTGAAACATAGCATCATATCTTGCTGCTTGAGAGTCGTGTTTTGCTTCTATCTTTTTCAAGTGGGTCAACACTTCTTTATATTCCTGGTTCATTTGCCTGTTCCTGGCTTTTGTTCTGTTGTTGGAATCCGGGTGGTGGATTGTTCATTTGCCGTGAATTGTTGCTCCATGCGAAATGTGATGATTCCTCCACATGGGTTGTAGGTGTTGGAATATGGATTGTTCCCCTGCCTGTTGAAATTGTTGACAAAATTCACCTTCGTTTCTTCAAGTTGGTTTGACTCTGGTCTCCTCCATATGGTGAACTTGTGGATCCAGTGGTAAGAGTCTCCATGAATTTACATATTTGATCCAGCTTAGTGTTGACTGCTGTGTTGGCTCCACTTTCATAAATTCCTGTAATTCTTTGGATCATGCTCCTTTCAGTTGGCCACAAGGAATTGTTGTTGGCCATTTCTTCGATTAGTTCCCAGGCTTGATCTTCTCATTTTGCCATTAAAGCTCCTCCAGCAGCAGCATCAATTGTGGTTCTCATTATTCTAGAAAGTCCATTATAAAATGTTTGGACTTGAAGCCATTTTGGAATCTCATGGTGAGGACATTTCCGAAGCAAATCTTTGTACCTTTCTCGAGCTTTCTAGAGAGTTTCGGAGTCTTGTTGCACAATGGATGTGATGTCATTCCTCAGCTTTCCAGTTATGGCTGGTGGAAAGTACTTTGCAAGAAATTTGGTGGCTAAAGTGTTCCAAGTTGTGATGGAACCTGCTGGTAGTGAATGTAGCCAAGCTTTTGCTCTGTCCTTCAAGGAATATGGAAAAACTCGCAGTCTCATTGCTTCTTCTGATGCTCTGTTGTAGTTGAAAGTGCCGCAAACTTCCAGGAAGTTACTGATGTGGGCATTAGGATCTTCAGTTGCATTCCCCCCGAACTGAACTGACTGCTGAATCATCTGAATGCATGTTTTGATGTCACACGCATTTGCTGGTAAGGGAGGAAGTACAATACAGGAAATGAGTCTGTCAACCACCGGAATGGTTCTGTCTCGAATGGGAATCGGTGGTGCAACCTCCAATGGTTCAGGTTCCATGTTGACTAAAGCTTTTTGGCCTTCTCGCCTTTCCCTTCTCAACTGTCTGATGGTTCTTTCAATTTCCGGGTCAAGCGGTCGGAGTTCAAAGCTTCTGGTTCGTCTCATGAAGTTTCTGAGAACCTGAAACACAAGAAAACAAAAACAATAAGTAAAAAGAAATTAGATACAAGTAACGTATCTAACCCAACCCCTAAACTAATAGTAAAAGATAAATAAGTTCCCCGGCAATGGCGCCAAAAACTTGACCGGCGTAAACACACACGTATAACGCAAGCGCACGTATCGTTCAAGTAGTATAAAAATATCGATCCCACGAGGACTTAATATCTAATCTATTAATTTTATGAGGTCAAATGATTACTAGTATCTAACAGGTTGTTGATTGATTTGAAATGGTGACGATTCTAAATTTAAAAACAAGTAAATAAAATTGTTTGAAAGTAGGTTTTAAGAAAATTCAATATTAAAAACTATCTAGGGTTGTGATTTCTTCCAATATCATTTTAAAGATGAAGTGGTTATCTTAAAGTTGGGTAATATATTGATTTATTAACCTGGAACACTAAATTATGTGTAAGCCTCTGTCGATGGTCAGACACAAATACCCAGTTTAACCCAATTGAACCATATGTCTATGTCAACCAAATTATCTGGATTCATTAAGTTTAAGTTCCAATTATGGCTACCCCCGCCCGACAGGTATATGTCTATCCTGTAAGGAAATCTATTAAAGGGTTATCTATCCTCAAGGAAGATCGTGGACTATTGAGTCTAAGGTCTTAAACTTAAAATCCCTATGTCTAGTTCATTTTAAGTTTCCCAGTTCAATTTTATTAATGGCCAGTTAATGAAAAAGCATTAAGATTAAGACTCAATAAATAAATCTTTAAATTACCCAAACTATAATCTAACCCCTTATAAACCGGTGATATTGGATTTCATCACAACCCCAGATAACTGGCTTAGTTACGACACATATTTACAGGTAGTAAAAAAAACTTAAATAAAATAAAAGAGATAAAGTAAAATACTGAAAATTAAATACTGAAAATTAAATGCTGAAAGTAAATGCTGAAATTAAATACTGAAAATTAAATGCTGGAAAGTAAATGCTGAAAGTAAATTACTGAAAGTAAATGTTAAAAGTAAATTGCTGAAAAGTAAAAGCTGAAAGTAAATTGCTGAAAAATAAATGCTGAAGTAAATTACTGAAAGTAAATTGCTGAAAAGTAAAAACTGAAAATTAAAGAAAGAAAAGTACTGTGCGTAAAAGTAAATTGCGGAAAGTAAAAACTGAAAATTAAAGAAAAGAAAGTGCGAAAGCGGAAATTAATTACTAAAAGCTATAAATAAACAAACAGATACAATCTTCTTAGTATTCTTAAGGAATTCCTTAGAAGAAAGTATGAATTTTACAAATGAAATGGCTTGGTATTTATAGGCAAAATTTTGCCTCCATCAAATCATCCACCAAATCAATTATTTATTGCCACTAATTACTCCACTAATTGCTCCACCAAATCCATTATTAATTGCTCCACTAATCTCATATCATGTTTGTTGATGATTTGATAATTTTTATTATTTATTTATTAATTTATTTTTTTGCTTTGAAAATGATTGAAAGTGACTTTAATAATTACACACAACACACTTCTAGATGGTTCATCAATTTCGGGCACGAAATCCTCCGAATTCGAAATTATTTTGTATTTCAAAGCTGTAGATCTTTGAGTCTTCTTTAATCTGGAACTTGAATCAGCTCAATCCGATGTCGGAGTAAAAAGTTATGCCAAATTACGACAGATGCACAAAACTGGAATTCCAAAACTGCACTTCGTTAAAACGCCCTTTCAAGTTTCCAATCTCCAAAATTAATATGTCAAGTCCAATTTTTGCCCTTATTTGACCCATAGTTCGTCCTAAATGATTTCATTAAGTCCCAATATTATTTTATCTGCAAAATAAACTAAAACATATCAAAACGTTCATCAAACCCGAGAAACTAAACAAAA
This sequence comes from Zanthoxylum bungeanum, assembly GCA_019454045.1. Taxonomy (NCBI): domain Eukaryota; kingdom Viridiplantae; phylum Streptophyta; class Magnoliopsida; order Sapindales; family Rutaceae; genus Zanthoxylum; species Zanthoxylum bungeanum. Next base: position 7,346 of record SKCR01002061.1, on the reverse strand, counting down.
TATTAAGTAAAAGGGGCGGTAAATATTGATATATTTTCCGCTCATCTCTACTCTGTACTCCCGATCGGGCCGCGAGCCTGGAACAATTTCACCGATTTCTGTGTCCTACAGTCTGGCGACTCCACTTGGGGATAGAGAATCGGCTCCGAAACAATGTCTTGTAATGTTTGTGATTTGTGCTTTAGTTAACCGTGTCTACCGTGGGTTGAAGGGGTTTAATTAAAGGCATTATTAGAGCTAGGTAATGGTTTGGTGTCTCCCTTCATTCACTACCTTTCTATGGCTGAAAGGTAAAGTTGTGAAGGCACCTAGATAATCATTTACTCGAAGCTTACCGTGATGGACTAATTTGGAGGACTTGTTGTTTATTCCTGTCACCAAGGCGATAAGAGCCTAAGAGGCTGAAAGGTAAAGTTGTGAAGGCACCTAGATAATCATTTACTCGAAGCTTACCGTGATGGACTAATTTGGAGGACTTGTTGTTTATTCCTGTCACCAAGGCGATAAGAGCCTAAGAGGCTTGGGTATTTAAGAGAGTCCGCTTCACCCTCCCTTTGGGGAATCTTCAATAGGAAATTCATCTGACAATCAGTCATGCATCATAACTCGATGGCACGTACCTTAGCGTATAAAAAAGGTGCGCTCACTTGGTCGCTCGGACCCTTGAGTGGGGAGACTTAGCTGTGGGCAATCCTTCACCGACGAGAGCCTTTGTCTATACCCCTATAAACCCGCTTATGAACTGTAGTTGTATGACCAATAGAGACTATCTATTTATGCCTATGCTTAGGACTATCGTCATTTGGATTCAATTGGACCTTTCGTCATTAGTTGTGAACTTGTTGGGCCATTTAAACTGGGACGAGCTCGCCTCTTATGAAAATTGGGTCAAAAGCTTCTAAAATGCCGATGGCCCACTTTATGTTTAGACCCCTTATCATTTGAAGTTGTTTAGCCATGTTATCGCAAAACTGTAAACCTGTTGGACCTTTTTCAACTGGGACAAGTTTGCACCTCGCAATAGTATGATTGAATGCTTTAAAATGATAATGGTCTGATTTATATTCTATGCATCGCACGTATACATGCTAACATGCGATTTTAAAAGACACCATAGATACCCATTGGGTCAGGGAAGAGGGAAGACTCGTCAAAAGGCCGTTAGCGAACATGAGCGAATCAGTTAACGAGGGATCTCGTATGGATCAGCTGGAGACTAGTCTCACTAAGGTTACCGAGCAGTTGCAAGCTTTGACCACCGCTGTGGCCAGTATGGCTGTGCCTACGTTGAGGGAGGCTCGGAGAATGAGAGGCGTGAGGAACCTCCGAATAGGTTGAGTGATATATCTCTGTTTTTGATGATGACATGGCTGAGTACGAAGCGTGCACCTTCGGACTGACGGCATTGATAACCTTGAAGGCTAAGAACGTGGAGGTCTACGAAGACTCGATGTTGGTAGTCCGACAGATGCAAGGAATTGAAGGAAGAAAACGATTGAAACCCTACCTATTCCACCTCAAGAATCAGGCACAAGCTCTCCCCGATTGTAAATTTCAGCACTTGCCGCGAGAAGAAAATCAAATGGCCGACGCGTTAGCTACATTAGCCGCAACTTGGGAAAATTCGGAGATGTTGTTGATGAGACCTCAAGTGTTAACAAGCAGGCAGACCCGTCTACGAGATATAAGGGATATTAGAAGTAGAGGTCGACGATGGGAAATCTTGGTATTACGATATTCAGAGATATCTAGAACGAGAGGAATTCCCACAAGAAGCAAGTAAGAAAGACAAAATAGCCATTCAGAAGTTAGCTTCTCAGTATGTGAGTTTGAAAGGAGAACTATACAAGAGACAAGCAAATGGCATCCAACTGAAGTGTCTGAGGAATGAAGAGGCTCAGAAAGTGATGAAAGAAGTACACGCCGGAGTATGTGGACCGCACATGAACGGATTGAACTTGTCCCGCAAGATAGTGAGACAAGGTTTCTACTGGTCGACCATGGAAGCTGACTGTGCGAAGCTGGTAAAACATTGTCATGATTGTCAAGCGCACGGTAACTTGAACCATTTTTCGCACACAGAGTTGCACAAGCTGTCAGAGCCGTGGCCTTTCTCAGCATGGGGAATTGATATGATCGGAGAAATTCGACAGCACGCATCGAATGGACATCGCTTCATAGTAGTGGTAGTAGACTACTTTTCAAAATGGGTGGAAGCCGAGTCATTTCGCAATGTCACACAAAGCAGATGGCAAAGTTCATAGCCTGAAATATCATTTGTCGATATGGGATGCCGCATCACGTAGTAACAGACAACAGAGTCCAGTTTCAAGGAGAAACAAAGGCAATGCTACAGAGGTATAGGATAGGACATCACAAGTCGTCACCTTACCGACCACAAGAGAATGAGGCAGTCGAGGCAGCCAATAAGACGATAAAGAAGATACTAGCCAAGACGACGGAGAACTACAAAGATTGGTCTGACAAACTACCATACGCCTTGTGGGGGTACATAACTTCTGTTAGAACAGCAACAGAAGCCACGCCTTACTCTTTGGTCTACGGGATCGAAGCAGTACTGCTAGTGGAAGTTGAGATACAGTCTATAAGGGTATTAGTAGAAGCAGAGTTACCTGAACAAGAATGGGCCTCGCGGAGATTTGAACAGTTAGCATTACTGGATGAAAAGAGAATGAAGTCTTTATGTCATATGCAGTTATACCAGAAGAGGTTGGCTCGAGCATTCAACAAGAAGGTGCGTCCTACTAAGATTAGAAAGAGTGATCTGGTACTTAAGTAGTCAAAGCCGTCGATGACAGACCCGAGAGGAAAGTTCAGACCCAATTGGGAAGGACCATGTATAGTCCAGAAAGTCATGGGAAATGGGGTAGTGAGACTGTCAGATTTGGAAGGGAACGAGTTCACCGAGCCGATCAATGTAGATAGATTGAAGCAATATTTTGCCTGAGGGAGAGAAGACCGAGCGATCACCAGGAGGACTGATGGAAGACCTAACCCAACGGAATAGGAAATTCATTCATGCATTCATGCATACACGTAATGTACTTGCATTCTTTTTTGTGTTTGTTCTGTTTTATATTTATAGGTTTCAAAAAGAATGAGAAAGCGACAAATGTAAGCCAACCAGAATCAGCAACACATCAGTATCAGTTTCGGGAATGGATCCCAGGGTTGAGGCCCATATCAGTGTCACTTTCGGGAATGGATCCCAGGGTTGAGGCCCACATCAGTATCAATTTCGAGAATGGATCCCAGGGTTGAGGCCCACATCGGTATCAGTCGAAAATGAATCCCAGGGTTGAGGCCCACATCAGTGTCAGTTTCGGGAATAGATCCCAGGGTTGAGGCTCACATTATCAGCGGTTGAAAGGAAGAATTCTAGAAGAGTGAAAAAAAAGAGAGAGAAGTCTTTGATGGTCAGGCATATGTCCGGTGATGAAATTGTCTGTTGTAGGGTGAAACCTTAGAAACGATAAGTGCGAGATGTGCTCTCATCCGGTATTCTAAGTGGTTGATCTCGGCTAGACTCACGGGCACTTAATTATAGGATCTTAGCGGTGGAAGCCTGAGTAGTCGGCGAGACGACTAGTTGAAGAGATGGTGGATCAGTGAATGACCGTTTGCTTAGATGTCCATCCTGGTTTACTCATGTTACGAAATGTGATATGGTTGGAAACGAAGAAAAAGTTTCGAAGAGGAAAAATAAACCACCTATAACCGATAAGCGTGAAGCTACCCATGGGCGAGTATTAGGACCACCATGAGGAGAAATGCTACCTTAAAGGGTAGATGCGTTGAAAAAAAAAAGACGAAAGAGAAAGAAAACCATATCATATTAAGTACGAGGAAGTAATCGCAGAGCATGGTCAAGACATCTCGGTTGGTTAGACCCACTGATCCAATTCTCCGAGACAAAATCATCGAGTTGGCTTACTTAAGGATTAAGCTGCGAAAGAACCTTGGCTAACACACACTTGGAGTCTAGTTCAGATCATTTATTCAGACGGTCGGATTTGAGTTGTATCAAGTACTTTGAAGGTTCTCTGGTTTCGATGCTAGGCATCCGTTGAGGACGAAAATATGTTTAGCTATCGGGATTATCTCGTGAGAGGCAGTATAATAGGTGGGTATGTAACATCACATCAGGAGATCTACCTTGACCTAATGAAAGCAGCAATGAACAGAAGAATGAACCGAGACTAGGGGCGACCAGTCTACCCTTTCTCAGACAGCATGGTTCGGGAATGAACCATCACATCAGCAATGCTCGGGGATGAGGTTCAGTATGCCGGGAATGACACTCCAGGGATGAAGCATGGGTCGAGGCCCACATCAGTATCAGTTTTGGGGATAAGTCACAGGGTTGAGGCCCACACATCATCAGCAGTTTGGGATGCGTCTCAGGGTCGAGGCCCACACATCATTAGCAGTTTGGGATGTATCACAGGGTTAAGGCCCACACATCATCAGCAGTTTGGGATGCGTCCCAAGGTCGAGGCCCACACATCATTAGCAGTTTGGGATGCATCACAGGGTCAAGGCCCACACATCATTAGCAGTTTGGGATGCGTACCAGGGTCGAGGCCCACACATCATCAGCAGTTTGGGATGCGTCCCAGGGTCGAGGCCCACACATCATCAGCAGTTTGGGATGCGTCCCAGGGTCGAGGCCCACACATCATCAGTAGTTTGAGATGCGTCCCAGGGTCGAGGCCCACACATCATCAGCAGTTTGAGATGCGTCACAGGGTCGAGGCCCACACATCATCGGCAGTTCGAGATGCGTCACAGGGTCCGAGCCCACACAACATGAGCAGTTTGGGATCCGTCCCAGGGTCGAGGCCCACACAACATGAGTGTTTGGGATCCGTCCCAGGGTCGAGGCCCACACATCATCAGCAGTTTGGGATGCGTCCCAGGGTCGAGGCCCACACATCATCAGCAGTTTGGGATCGTCCCAGGGTCGAGGCCCACACATATCATCAGCAGTTTTTGGGATGCGTCTCAGGGTTGTTTGGAGGCACTACCCTTTAAGTTGCGAAAGTCGCGGGAAACGGACGTCGGAAGGGAAAAGTCAGAAATCAATACCTTGTTGGACTTAATTCATTTGCTTAGCTTCGGGTTTGCTCGTTGGATCTCTGTTTTAAAATTTATCATCGGCCCAAAACCCCGCAAGCCACACACCAAGCCCATCAAATCCCTCCAAAATAATAATTAACACATTTAAAACACATGTCACAAATTAAATAAATCAAATCAAATCACCTTCCTAAATTAAATAAATCCCCTTCCTAATTTAAATAAATCACATGCCTAAATTAAATAAATAAAATCAAATCCCATAAATCCCTTTCCTAAACTAAAACAATCCCCTCCCTAAATTAAAGAAATCATTTCCTTATAACAAACTAATTAAATCTTCCCGATAATTACATAATATTTCTTTCCTTCCCGTACAATGACAACCCTAACCCTCTCCTATAAAAAGACACCCAAAGCCAAACCCTTGGACCCTAGAGCTCACATTCACGACAATAACAAAAAACCCTAAAGCCTATTCTTTTTCTCTCAAGAACTCACGCCCCCTTAGCCTTTACTCTCACACCCACACAAAATAAATAATAAACCCTAATACACATCTCCCTATTCTGGCTTGACCCCTCTCTCCTCTCTCTAACCTAGGCACTCGGTAGTAACCAGAAAACCCTAGCTTCCCTTCACGCTTCCTGCCCCCACACAGAAGACACGACAACCTTCAAAAAACCCTAGCTTCCTACACAGCTCGCCCCTCTCTTTCAATCAGACCTCACACCACTCTCTTTCAACCAGACCTCACGCCACACATCCTCAACCAGACCTCACGCCTCTCCACTCCCTAACTGCAGCCCTTAGCACCAACACCCTGCTCACTAACCGAAGCAACAAACAAGAACCTACATCTCACGCACTCACCATTCACGTAAAACACAAAGCAATAAACCATTCACATTAAAAAGACACATATACACGCCCTTCTCAGCAAACTCCACGCCACACACTAACAAACAATCAAGAACCCTCACTCAACACACTGCCCTTCATCATCAACACCAGCCACCGTGACCATCACACATCCACTCACTGAAGCCACTCACAGTAAACACCCGAACTTGTTTCCATGCACACACTCACCAAAAATAATAAACCCTAAGGACCCCCACCGACACAGCCTGCTCACCTTGGCCTCACGTGACCAACAGAACCAATAATTATGCATGCACCGAACACAAACCATCGTGAGAAACCGAGTGAGAAAATACACAAACTGCACCACAAAACAGCCCCTAAAATCACAATCAAAACAGTCCCAAAAATACCCCAAAATAGTGGCCAAATAACCCTAAAACAGTCCCATATTGTACCAAAATAATACCCCAAAACAGCAGCCCAAATTAGACAAAACAGTAGCCCAAAACAACGAAGCGATGAAGGAAAACAGAAAACCAGTGAACCGGAGGAGTTGCGGAGCATTAACCCTTCCGACGGCCGTGTAACGCACTTCCTAGAGAAACGCACATATTTCGTTTCATCTAATCTTGTGTTTATTCGTTATTTATTAGAAATAATATGTTATTTTTATGCATGATTTAGTTGTTTAGTATGTTATTTTTATGCATGATTTAGTTGTTTCTTTCGCACTAGGAGCTTAATTATATCTCTTCAATGTTTATGTTTAGATAATAGATTATTTATTTATGTTTCTGTATTCGTCAATTTAATGTGTCCATGAGATTGTGTGCTTGCCGTTATTTCGACTTACTTTTATGCATGCAAACTTAGATATAGGTTATATGCAAACTTAGATATAGGTTATATGCAAACTTAGATGTAGGCTATCTTGCGTATGTATGTTGCGTAGACTTGGTTAGATTATTGCACAAATCCATTCATTACAAGTGACATAAGTAAGAGACCATTCCAAACCCAACGGTTTGAGGTCTTCCCTTGCGAGGGGTTAGCCCGGTCTTAAATCATTTCCCAGTTCACGCTGGGTGGCGACTCCATTTTATTTCTCCGGCTTAGTCCCCCGCGGGCTACTCCGTACTCCCGACCGGGCCGCGAGCCTAGAACAGCGTCGCCGATTTCTGTGTCCTACGAAACGATCAATGTAAGTCTTCCACAACTTATTTTTGATTTTATTCACACACGAATCCCGCTTAGAGATCCCGTGACATGTCTAGGACACTAACAATGGTATCAGAGCGAGATCTAAACTTGATTTGGATTTAGGGTTCTTAGACTTTAATTTGGGATTTTTGGCTTGGAGCTTGATTTGCCTAAATTGA
>SKCR01002060.1:0-14185 GCA_019454045.1 Zanthoxylum bungeanum | reverse complement strand
CAACAATCAAATCATGCCTCAAGCGACTCTCATGCAATTATATATCAAAGTAAAATAAAATAAAGAATAAAGAAGATAGGTAAAAGGTACCCTCAGGTTTAACCTCTTTTGTCGATCTTTGGAAGCGCGTTCCAAGTCCGTTGGAAGGGCGAATGATCCGAAACCTTTCCAAATTATTTGCTCACTGTTTTCCCTTGTTGTTTTGATGCTTGGGCTGCTGTTTTACCTTCGTTTCACCGCCATTTGTTCGCTGCGTTTCAGGTCACTGGTTCGGGCGTTTAGTGGACTGTTTTGGGTAATTTTGGTGGTCTCGGGAGGTGCGTTTGTAAAGATTTCTGGGGAAACTTTTTGGGGATTTTTGGATGGTTTCTAGATGATTTTAGGACTGTTTTGGAGGCTAAAGTCGCAACAAATACTGACCAGAACAGGGGACGAATTGTGCAGTGGGGCGTTTTCAGGGGCTGTTTTTGGCGCTGTTTTGGAGCTGCTTTGGGGAGTCTTTTTGCGGCACTTCAGGGGCTGGAAATAAGGTTTATTTTAGGGTGTTTTAGGGCTGTGAATGGTGGCTGGAAGTCGGCTAGGAGGGCTAAGAAAAGGGCTTGGTCGTGAGTTATCTTGGTGAAGGGTGGTGGATGGTGATATGCGGCCTTGGGATGGATTTTTCTTCTGGGATGCGGCAATGAGGGTTCTCTTGGAGGGGCTTTGGACGTGCAAAGAGGGCTTCACAAGTTGCTTGAGGGATGTGTATGAGCTAGGGTAGTGTATGGGGGCAAAGGTCTCTTTTTATAGACAAAGGGAAAAGGCTTTCCTTTTTAGATTAGGAAGGAATCTCCTAATTGGTTTCTAATAAGGAATGCATCTCCTAATTAGGATTTGGGATTGGATTCGATTTGGTAATGATTTTATTTGATTTCTTTTATTTAGGTAAGGATTTAACAAGATTTAAACATGTGATTAATGTGTAATTACCTAAATAGAGGGCAATGGGCGTGAATCATGTCCAATGGGCATAGGTTTGGTTTGACTTGGGTTGACTTGGGTATTTGGGCTTGGTTTGGGTTAGGTATGTGGTCTATGGGAGTTTTGGGCCTAAGGTGAGCTTAGAAACGGAGGTATAACAAGCAACCGAAGCGAAACAACTCGGGTAAATCCATCAAAAATTATATTTTCCAACTTTACCCTTCCAACGTTCTTTTCCCGCGGCTTTCATGACTAAGAGGGAGTTGTCTCCATATAAGACTCCTCATCGGGTGTTATGCAAAAATGCAATGCCTACATTTGGGAGATGCATTCCTTATTAGAAACCAATTAGGAGATTCCTTCCTAATCTAAAAAGGAAAGCCTTTTCCCTTTGTCTATAAAAAGAGACCTTTGCCCCCATACACTACCCTAGCTCATACAAATCCCTCAAGCAACTTGTGAAGCCCTCTTTGCACGTCCAAAGCCCCTCCAAGAACCCTCATTGCCGCATCCCAGAAGAAAAATCCATCCCAAGGCCGCATATCACCATCCACCACCCTTCACCAAGACAACTCACGACCAAGCCCTTTTCTTAGCCCTCCTTAGCCGAATTCCAGCCACCATTCACAGCCCTAAAACACCCTAAAATAAACCTTATTTCCAGCCCCTGAAGTGCCGCAAAAAGACTCCCCAAAGCAGCTCCAAAACAGCGCCAAAAACAGCCCCTGAAAACGCCCCACTGCACAATTTCGTCCCCTGTTCTGGTCAGTATTTGTTGCGACTTTAGCCTCAAAAACAGTCCTAAAATCATCTAGAAACCATCCCAAAAATCCCCAAAAAGTTTCCCCAAGAAATCTTTACAAACGCACCTCCCGAGACCACCAAAATTACCCAAAACAGTCCACTAAACGCCCGAACCAGTGACCTGAAACGCAGCGAACAAATGGCGGTGGTGAAACGAAGGTAAAAACAGCAGCCCAAGCATCAAAACAACAAGGGAAAACAGTGAGCAAATAATTTGGAAAGGTTTCGGATCATTCGCCCTTCCAACGGACTTGGAACGCGCTTCCAAAGATCGACAAAAGAGGTTAGACCTGAGGGTACCTTTTACCTATCCTCTTTATTCTTTATTTTATTTTACTTTGATATATAATTGCATGAGAGTCGTTTGAGGCATGATTTGATGTTGGATGGGCGGGACATGTGTTCCCTTTTGTGGTATATAGGATGGAAACCCGGACGTAAATTCCGTAGCCGAATCCGAATGGACGGTAGTGCGGTTTGTACTCGGGATACAACGCCACGTACCACTTAAGAGACATATGTTTTGTCCCATCCAAACTTGTATTTGAGCATGTTATAATCTTTAGGTTATTTGTTTATTATTTGAAGCATGGTTTAATTTAGTCTGTTATTTGTTCGTTAAAGCATGTTTAGGTTGTTCACTATGCATGTTCTTAGTTTATGATGCGTTTGGGTAATGATTCATACATGTTGATTTAATGGTTTAATATGCTTGTCGTGTTACATTGCGTGGAATTATTTGGATAAAAGCATGTTAGATCTAAGTACCCTTGAGCATGATTATTGGATAGATGCGGTTGATTTAGTGCACAAATTATATCATCACAATGACATAAGTAAGGGACCATTCCGAACCCAACGGTTTGAGGTCTTCCCTTGCGAGGGGTGAGTGCGGCCTTAAATCTTTGTCCCGGTTCACACCGGTGGCGACTCCATGTATTTCGTACTTCCCAACTAGGCCGCGAGCCCTAGAACAGCGTCGTCAGGTTCTGTTGTCTACACTTTCATAATTTTCCTTATTCCTCATGCAAGCTTTGATGAAATAAGTGATGATTCTCAAGCTCCAAGACTCCCAAAGTAAGCTTCTAACACTATTCCTTCTTTAATTTTTAGTTTTGGGTAAAGAAATCAAAGCTGTAAGTTCAAACCATGCATGTCCTAGGGTTTGTGTTGGGAAGCGGCCGCGAGTGCGTAACGGAAAATTAAAAAAAATTTAGATACCGCTATCCCTTTGCCCAAGACCCATTTGTTTTGATTATTCTACAAGCCTAGGCATGTTACTATATATTCTAAGCATAAAAACTCATAAAACATGCAAAGAACATAAACCTAAACATGCTAACTATCATAAGAACTCTAATTAAAATAAAGAATGAAAAAGACTTACTTGAACCGAAGACTCCTCCAGTCCTCCCTCCAATCTACAAGCTTATCTCGAACTCAGCTAGCTCTTCCACATTCCAAAGATCCACCCAAGTGTGCGGCCTCTAAAGGTGCACACCAAAGCCAAAACTCTATGGCAAGACTACGCCTTGAGTGCACGGGTATTTTGCCCTTGGTGCTAGCCTAGGCAAATACCTCAAAACTTTTAACTCGAGGTTCCTCTAGTCAATTAGACTTAAGGATCCTCAAAATCAGTGGCTTAATCTTAAAATTTAGAGTTGCTCACTTATATAAACCCAAGATATGAAAGGTTTGGTGCAAAAATTTGTGAAGAATTTTTGGGTTTATATAGGTGCTCCAAAGACAACAAAATTAATTTAGAATTCGATGTGGGATAAATGCTAATTTAATCTTAGCCATTGGATCTTAATTTAGTAGTTTAATGAGATTATAAAACCCTAATAGGAGTTTGGGCTGAATTGGAATTCAAAACAAATAACAATTTTTTTTTACTATTCATATTACTATTCACATTACTATTTATTTATTTATTCCAATTCCCAAAGTGCCCCTATCGTCATTCACCAATCCCTAAGCCACTATGGAAACTCATAAATGACTGTTCAATAATTAAACACATTGAACCATTTATGAACAATTCCTACAGCAATCATATATCCTGTTAAATTTGTATTGTACACTGTTAACCATTGATTTCGACTTTGTTGTGTGTGACCTTTTGGGTTCCCCTCAAATTGGATATGAAATGAATCGTGATAATTTAATCGAACATAAATTATCCTCTGATCAGATGGTCGTTCAATTTTAATGACCAAGGTTGACATCTAGCAACATGCCAAGGCCCCCAAATGAGAATGAAAGATATATACCCATTATGTATGTGATTTACATATGATACGATCTTTTGCCTCACTGTATCCCCACCGTTTGACCTAGGGTATGGAAAGTGTCTACCCATATAGTCAAATGTATGATGTTGATAGTGTCATGAATCGTGCAAACCCAAGAATCTCACATGATTCTTCCACTGCGGCCACAGTCTCAAGCAATGATCACATATATCAACCCACTGTTAGTGTTCCTAGAACATGCCAAGGATCTAATAAGCAAGAAAAGGTGTTCATAAATTCATTATAAGTTGCGGAATTACTTACATTGAATGGATTTGAGCTTTTAATATTTTGAATGAAGATCTCTAAGATCCAACCTTTGTGTTGATTCCAAGCTTTGAGTTGTGAATGAAGATCTCCAAGATCCAACCTTTGTGTTGATTCCAAGCTTTGAGTTGGTTTCCCTATCACCTTAGAAGACTTCTACAAGTGCTAGCTTTGTTGATTTTGCCACAAAATCAAAGATAGAGTGAGATGAAGCTCACGCCCATCGTAGAGAGAGCTAGGGTTTTTTAGTTCCTTTGTGTCAAGTGTTGTGTAATGAGAGAGAGAGATGCCTTTTGGTAAAACCAATTTACCCTTTTACGTAAACAAGGTGGTTTGGTAAATGGTTTCACCAAAACCATTCCAAGGTAGTTGGAAAGTTGGTGGCTTGGCATAAATGCCAACCACCCTCCCAACTACCACATGTGAAGTGGGCCACACATTTGAATTCAAAATTCAAATGGATTCTACGAATGTTTGCCGCGGCTCGGATTCGTTTAATCCGATTAAACGAATTTCCGTCGCTAAATAATTAAATCTAATTTAATTAAATGATGACGCCTCGTAAATATATTACGAATGCCGTTTACGAATTAATTCTAAATTAATCCGTTCACCGTATTAAAGTCCAACTTTAATTTCGTAATGAAATCCAATTCATATTAATATATCTGATATATTAATTTTAGCCCATACTAATAATTTAAATAGAAAAATCAAATTTAACTATTAAATTTATTTCATCGATTAATTCCATATTAATCGTGTTCTCTCTCTTCCGAACACATTTAATCCCAGATTAAATAAAGCCTCAATTAATCCCGAATTAATTTTCTCTCTCTAAATTAATCCCAGATTAAATCTAGTTTAAGTCAACTGTCATCGGTGAAACTTTGGGAAGCGACCCAAGAGACCTCTGGATATGTTGGCAGTAAATTCGGTTATCGGACTATCCGATTAAGTGTGTACCTCGTACCACATGCTTACGGATTTACAAGACATGTCTGCCTTCTAGCAAAGCACCGTGCCTACCCAATTCTCCAGGAATATTCTTACTGGAATATACAATCTATGTCAGGCGTAGTATACGTAGTATTGCGTATAGCGATCCAGTATCGGATGTCACGTGCTAGGCCTGAGGCTGGAATTATGTCTGCCCCGTACGAAGTACATGTCAGATGTCTGGTAACTAGTCTCTATAATCGGATGAATATGACCTAGTCATATCATCCCGATGACTGCAGTACTTAAGAGTACTAGTTCCGTATCCTACATGACATCATCTCCATTATGACTGGAGTGATACTTCCGTCTTGACATCACACCCAATACACTACGATTCTCAATATACCCAGCAGAGGCGTACTCAGAACCGGTTAAAGACCTGGACGACCAAAACCAAAGCATATTGATTGTTGCAAGTATTAGCGGTGCAAGTCCCAAGTTAACACCAAATACACCTACCCTGATTTCAGACTTCCATAGACACATAGTCATACTACCAATGGAATTCCGAGGGGTCTATCCAGAGCGAAGCTTTTTTCCGTACCATCGGTAAAACACAACCTCCTATTACACTTGCATGAGTATCCAATACCCAAATATATAAGAACTATGCTATTGTGCCCTCACAATGCGCATAATTGTAATACTAGTCTCTTACGCATTATCGATGTCCAATCTCGATAATACTCTGACTAGGGATATTTAATGATTAATCCTTCGAGGACTGATACTGTCTCATATCATCTTAATCCAGGAACTAATCATAAGGACCTCATATCATTTATACATCTAGGTGATCTAATCACAAATGATAAGAGTGCAATCTCATTGTCACATAGTTAATTTGTACAACAACACCATGATCTGTACAAATAGTGACGCTATGGGTCATAATTGTCCAACAATCTCCCACTTGGCCTATAACCAGTCACTCGAGTGTCATACACCCGAACTATGTACGGTTCGCTCAAACTGTTGAGGAAAGGCTTTCGTCAGCGGATTTGCGTGATTATCGTCTGATGTGATTTATTCGATCATCACATCGCCACGATGTATGATCCTAACGAATCAGATGAATAGTCGAAGTATATATCTGGATCGTTGATGAGACCATTAATTCTTTAGCCTGTGCTGACGCCTAGCTCAGCTGCTTTCAGAACTATATCTAATCTAATTAGATTTATCACCGACCCAAATGCTTCTATTGCTGCCTCAGCCGCAACAATAACCCGCATTTGTTGTTTATTCGGTAACAGTATCTTGTTTGGAAGATTTCTAGCTCACTGTTCTGTTATTCAAACTGTATAGTACTGTTGTTTTTATCGGTTAGGAAACTTGCAGCAGTGATCCCAGTCACTTCAAGTTCTCATTCTCCATAGTTTAAGACATCATCCTTAGTTCTCTAAGATACTAACGGATGTTCTTAATATCAATCCAGTGACTATCACTTGGATTGACCTGTTTGTGACTCCATATGCTCAAAGCGTATGAGACACCAGGTCACGTAAATTTTTCAATGTACGAGTTCTCAGAGAGTGTTAACAACTTTAAATCTATCCCAGTAGATCTTTATTCCTAGAATAAAGGTTGTTTCTCCTATGAATTCTACAGATAATTTTCATGAAAGCCAAGCTTTCACCGATTGTAATATGGGAATATCATTTCCAAGAAATGACATATCGTCATTATTTAGGACAATCACTTTCAGTGCGCTTCCACTAACCTCCTTATATACACAAGAATCATTTCTCGTTTTGAATTAAATCATAAACCATTATGATTACATCAAAATGATAATTCCAAGAACCTAATGCTTGCTTCAATCCAAACATGGATCGAATAACCTGCAAACCTTGTTTGCTAGTTTTGATACGACAAAATTGTCAGGATGTTGTAAATATCCTCCAAAAGGTTTCCTTTTCAGTAAAACGATTTTTCGTTCAGTTGCCATATTTCATAAATGAAACATGCAGCATCAGCAAGCATTATCCAAATGGATTTATCCATGGTAACAGGTAAAAGATTTCGTTGTTATCGACACAATGTTGATAACGATACCTTTTCGCTACAAGCCTAGCTCAGTACGTTGGTATGTTGCCATCCATGTATGTCTTCCTTGAAGACTTATATAGTACCAATAGGCACAATGCCTTCTGGTACATCAACTAGTCTCTAAACATAGTTGGTATACATGGAATCCATTTCAGACTTCATGGCACTTTGCCATAATGGGGAGTTGATACCTTGTATCACTTCCTCATATGTAGTCAGTTCGTCTTCCTCAATAAGATTGACATCTTTATGAGGTGAGATCAGAAACCCATACCTCCCAGGTTGTTTTCTGACTCTCTCCGACTAACGCGGTTCTTATGTATTAGAAGATTGTGGTACAGTTTCATCCATGATGAATTGTTTGTGTTCCATTAAGGACTAGGTGCCTTGAACAGTATTACTCCGATTTTCATCGAGTTTTACTATCCTCCCACTTACCACTGCATATCGGTATTCCTCTTAGGAAAAACGCATGGCAAGCAACAATTACATTGTTCTCATGTGAGATGTATAAGTACTATACTTTGGTTTCCCTAGGATAACCTACAATTTAGGCACTTATCCAATTTGGGTTCTAGTTTGGTATCATCCAAACGTATGCCCAACATTCCCAAATCATCAGGAATGAGAAAACCCAATTTCTTTCCTGTTCATATCTAATATGAAATCTGTCAAACAGATTTTCATGGAACCTTATTCAAAATAAGTATTGCACTATTAAATGCTTATCCTTTGAAGGAAAATGGTAGCTCAAAGGGACTCATGATTAACCTTATCATGTCCAATAAAATTCGGTTTCTCCGTTCGGACACACCGTCAAACTGACGTGTTCCGGGAGGAGTCCTCATTGAAAGAATACTATACTCTTTCAAGTATTTGAGAAACTTACTGCTTTAGTATTTTCATCTTGGTCAAATCGTGATGGTTTTAATACTTTAGCCGATCTATTTGTCTACTTCGTGTCGAAACTCTAAAAGTTTCCGATTTGTGTTTCATAAGAGACACATAACCATAACGCGATGCCACATCCGTAAAGGTCACGAAATACTCATATCCACCTCTAGCCTAGCTAGATATGGGGCCACTTGTGTCACTATGAACTAGGCTAACAGATCGATGGCACTTACACTTTTACCAAGTAAAAGGTATTTTAGGTACTTTACCCAATAATCTAGATTCGTAGACATCATTTGAATGGAATCAAATTTGTCCTAGTATCCACTCTTCAAAAGTGTGGATATATTAGTCTTGTTTAATGTTGTCTCAGACAATACTGCCATAGATAAGTCTTATCTGATCAAATCAGTTTGAGTTATTTGTTTGTCATATTATATGTTTGAGATTATTTATATTCAAAATATAAATACTGTTATTCACATCTAATGTGTTTATCTCAATATCATCTTTATAAAATAAAACACTTTAGTGTTCTAGAATATAAAGGTATACTCGCAACGAGTTATACTCGATATAGAGATAATGTTTCTAGTCAAACTAGTTACATTATAACAGTTTCCTAATTTAAGTACATTACCCGAAGGGTAGTTCCTAAACTTAGGTATCTACGGTAAAACAGCGACTTTCGTCCCATTTCCGATTCGCAGATTAATCTCAATTGAAGTCACTATCCTGCTCATAGCAGATTCTGCACATCAATGCATATTTATGTATCACACTTAGTATTTAAAATCCAATTTTAATACTAGTAGTGAACATATTTATGACAAACATATTTGAAGTCAGAGCCTTGCTCGTCTTCAATTCCTTCATGTCTACTTTGTCTATACGGCAGTCACGCTTCAGTGATCCCATTTGCCACAGTTTAAGCAGACATCTTGGGATATGTCATTTGTCTTCCTAGAAGACAGTAATGATTTTACCTTTGCCCTTTTCTATATCCCAGAAGCCTTTGTCCAAGCCTTGGGTTTCTAGAATATCTAATATGAAATCTGTCAAACAGATTTTCATGGAACCTTATTCAAAATAAGTATTGCACTATTAAATGCTTATCCTTTGAAGGAAAATGGTAGCTCAAAGGGACTCATGATTAACCTTATCATGTCCAATAAAATTCGGTTTCTCCGTTCGGACACACCGTCAAACTGACGTGTTCCGGGAGGAGTCCTCATTGAAAGAATACTATACTCTTTCAAGTATTTGAGAAACTTACTGCTTTAGTATTTTCATCTTGGTCAAATCGTGATGGTTTTAATACTTTAGCCGATCTATTTGTCTACTTCGTGTCGAAACTCTAAAAGTTTCCGATTTGTGTTTCATAAGAGACACATAACCATAACGCGATGCCACATCCGTAAAGGTCACGAAATACTCATATCCACCTCTAGCCTAGCTATATGGGGCCACTTGTGTCACTATGAACTAGGCTAACAGATCGATGGCACTTACACTTTTACCAAGTAAAAGGTATTTTAGGTACTTTACCCAATAATCTAGATTCGTAGACATCATTTGAATGGAATCAAATTTGTCCTAGTATCCACTCTTCAAAAGTGTGGATATATTAGTCTTGTTTAATGTGTCTCAGACAATACTGCCATAGATAAGTCTTATCTGATCAAATCAGTTTGAGTTATTTGTTTGTCATATTATATGTTTGAGATTTATTTATATTCAAAATATAAATACTGTTATTCACATCTAATGTGTTTATCTCAATATCATCTTTATAAAATAAAACACTTTAGTGTTCTAGAATATAAAGGTATACTCGCAACGAGTTATACTCGATATAGAGATAATGTTTCTAGTCAAACTAGTTACATTATAACAGTTTCCTAATTTAAGTACATACCCGAAGGGTAGTTCCTAAACTTAGGTATCTACGGTAAAACAGCGACTTTCGTCCCATTTCCGATTCGCAGATTAATCTCAATTGAAGTCACTATCCTGCTCATAGCAGATTCTGCACATCAATGCATATTTATGTATCACACTTAGTATTTAAAATCCAATTTTAATACTAGTAGTGAAAATATTTATGACAAACATATTTGAAGTCAGAGCCTTGCTCGTCTTCAATTCCTTCATGTCTACTTTGTCTATACGGCAGTCACGCTTCAGTGATCCCATTTGCCACAGTTTAAGCAGACATCTTGGGATATGTCATTTGTCTTCCTAGAAGACAGTAATGATTTTACCTTTGCCCTTTTCTATATCCCAGAAGCCTTTGTCCAAGCCTTGGGTTTCTAGAATATCAAAGTAAGGTGCGCCTTGCGCTACTTGCCTTATTGCAAACTTTGGCTTTATCTCCTTGAGAATAGCCATTAACTCTCCAAGAGTTATTAATTGCAATTTAATACTTCTAAGATCTAAGAATAGATCTATGAAGATCCTTCAATTTCTTCATCATAATTTAAGGATCTAATCCTTAGTTCTGATTAGGAAATTAAGGAGTCCTTTTGACAAGCATAATGAATTAAGCACTAAAGTTATCATCACATGAATCTTCCAAAGATCATGCTCTACTATTTGCTTAACTTTGGGCTTAGGCCTAATATGTTATTTTATCAAATAAAGTAACTTATTAGTTTCCAGGACCATCCTGAAATTTTATTCCCAATTTGAAAAATTAAAGTCGTTTAAACACATTTTCACCCAGGATTATGTTTTAAACACTAATCATTCAGTTATCTTGATTCCAATAGTCTAACTATCCAATCAACGATTTTAGGTACAATCTAATGTAATGATTACTATAGTCTAACTATATAACTAATTACAATTTTATTGGTTAAAATCAAATATATATTGATTACTATAATCCAATTATATAATCAACTATAAATGATCGGTAAAATTCAAATATATTGATTACTATAATCCAATTATTTAATCAACTATAAAGGAAGGGTAAAATTCAAATATATTGATTACTATAATCCAATTATATAATCACCTATAAATAAAGTAGTTTGAATACAGTCCAACTGTTTAACAACAATTGAATATTAGTCCAACTAATATAATTATAAATAAATTATGACGAAAAATGAAATGAGCGCGTATTGGCAAGTATCTAAATGAAATTTGTAAATTTAATACTTGCCTCCCACTATTTTTCGGCGAGCCTCTAACCCTCTGTTGAGTACTCGGGAAACCTTGTTTCCTAGTGGGCTAGGATCCCGTTAAATAACACATAATCTTGACTTTGGCCAAAAAATTGTATGATACTTAACTAGGTAGATCTCTATGATCAATTGGATCTCATCCAATTCCTAGATCCAGTAGGTGGACATCCAAGTCCGAAAGATATATACAATATATATGCCAATATATCCAATATATTTTCCTAACCTTTTTCCTCTGAATCAACTAAGCCTTGGCTTTGGCACAACAAGCTTAATGATTCCAGTTAAGCGGGACCCATTGACATGGAAAGCTTCGTAATCAATGTTGAAGGACAAGAAATGATCTTGACTTTGGCCAACAAATCACTACTTGGACAAGACACCGATATGGAACAAAACTCTTATGATTCAAACACATCCGCAATTGACAAAGGTCTTGACTTTGGCCAACAAACCAATGCCAACTTTGGATCTTGAGTAAGAATCACTCAACGGAAGGAAAAATGCTTAATATTTTTTGAGGGTTTTTTGCGTAAATTGGCAACCAATTTATTATCTTTGATTAGGTCTCATCATACACCCTTAATCATGCATTCTAAAAGCATAATAAGGCGCGATAAATAAATAATAATGATATGCGGATGGATATATCACAAATTGTTCCTAGAACAAATCACTCCATTTCCTCTCCCCGGCTAGAACTATTCTAACTTATACCCAATTACATAATACAATAAAGAAACCTCATTTACATTGAGGGGAATTGGTGAGAAGAGAAATACAAAGAATAAGGAGATAAAAGGCTGGACACACAGGTCCAATTTAATAAATTCTAAATTTATTACAATTTCCAAAATTGCCCTCGCCCTTCTAATATCCATCCGATATACATTATTCATACAACACATTCATGTATTCATACATAGCATGTTATTCAATCAATCTAATCCAATTAATCAATCTTTGATTAATGACCATCCAATGTTCAAACAACGATTTGATTTGTGCGAGTCCAACTCGTTTAAGAATAAATACTCAAAGTAAGTATTCTTGAATTATATTGAACTAGAACTTTAAATCCAATTTATTTGTATTCAATAATAATTCCAAATTTAATTCCAAATTAAATATTTACACTTTTTTATATGCCTTAAAGACTTGGATTCCAAATCCAATCTTAATGGGTCTCAAAGGCCCAATAACATCCAATGTCATTTTAATTAAAGTCCAATGGGCTTTTAATTAATTCTTAAGGCATGGGCTTTGGCCATAATGGGTCAAACCCAAAATGCCAAGGCACAATAGGAATCACCCTATTGCCTACAAATTAATTTAGGCCAATTAGGCCCATTAAATTCTTTAAAGGGCCAAGTAATGTATTTGGATTTTATGGAATTGATTTTGGGCCCAATTGGATCCAATCCAAAATTCCAAAACCAAACTTGGTCAAACCAGGCCCATTAAGCCCAAATACACACTTTTAGCCCAATTCATAATTTAAAGGCTTATTAACATAATTATAATATTCCAAATATCACAATTATTTTAATTAAAGTGTATTAGCCATGATTAATTAATTAAACTCAATATTTCCAAAGTACCAATTAACTTAATTAATCATGCTTAATCCATCAATTTATGCTCAACACAAATTGAAGCCAAAACACATCATTTCATGCTCAACATGCTTTTGAATTTAACATAAACATTATTGACTTTGATTCTAATCTAATCAAACCAACAATCAACATTTAATCATGCATTTAAACACATCCAATGCTGTAAAAAAAATTCAAAATGAGCAATCCACTGCACTGTAGATTCGGCCACACTAAAGAATTTTAAAAAATTTGATCCAATCAATTTTTCTCAAATCTAATCATGCACAACTCTAAGTTAACATAATCTAAGAATTCTTTAAACATCAATTTGAAGAAATCATATTCAAAACACAAAAGCCCCAAATTTTAGTCTCATGAACCCTAAAATTTTCATGCTTAAAATTGGCTCTTGACACCATTGTTAGTGTTCCTAGAACATGTCAAGGATCTAATAAGCAAGAAAAGGTGTTCATAAATTCATTATAAGTTGCGGAATTACTTACATTGAATGGATTTGAGCTTTTCATATTTTGAATGAAGATCTCCAAGATCCAACCTTTGTGTTGATTCCAAGCTTTGAGTTGTGAATGAAGATCTCCAAGATCCAACCTTTGTGTTGATTCCAAGCTTTGAGTTGGTTTCCCTATCACCTTAGAAGACTTCTACAAGTGCCAGCTTTGTTGATTTTGCCACAAAATCAAAGAGAGAATGGGATGAAGCTCACGCCTATAGTAGAGAGAGAGCTAGGGTTTTTTAGTTCTTTTGTGTCAAGTGTTGTGTAATGAGAGAGAGAGATGCCTTTTGGTAAAACCAATTTACCCTTTTACCTAAACAAGGTGGTTGGGTAAATGGTTTCACCAAAACCATTCCAAGGTAGTTGGAAAGTTGGTGGCTTGGCATAAATGCCAACTACCCTCCCAACTACCACATGTGAAGTGGGCCCCACATTTGAATTCAAAATTCAAATGGATTCTACGAATGTTTGCCGCGGCTCGGATTCGTTTAATCCGATTAAACGAATTTCCATCGCTAAATAATTAAATCTAATTTAATTAAATGACGACGCGTCGTAAATATATTACGAATGTCGTTTACGAATTAATTCTAAATTAATCCG
>SKCR01002059.1:0-14140 GCA_019454045.1 Zanthoxylum bungeanum | reverse complement strand
CCAGTCAATCAATCTAGAGCTAATACATTCGAACATTTGCGGACCAATGAATGTAATAGCCCGAGGTGGTTATGAATACTTCGTCACATTCATTGATGGTTATTCCAGATATGGGTATGTTTACCTAATGCAGCACAAGTCAGATACTTTGAAAAGTTCAAAGAGTATCGTGCTGAGGTTGAAAAATAATAAGGTAAAACAATCAAGACTCTACGATCTGATCGTGGAGGAGAATACCTTGATACAGATTTCGAGGAATTCTTAGTTGAGCATGGGATAGTATCCCAGCTCACAACGCCTGGAACACCACAGCAAATGGTATTGCAGAAAGGAGAAATCGGACCCTACTAGACATGCTGAGATCTATGTTTAGTTATAGCTCACTACCCAGCTCGTTCAAGGGATATGTGTTACAAACTGCAATACATTCCTTAATGTAGTTCCCTCTAAGTCTGATCCTAAGACTCCCTGAGAGTTGTGAGTGGTCTTAAAACTAGTTTACCACATTTCGCTTATGGATGTCCAGCACATGTGTTGAACAATAAGACTACAAATTTGGAGCCACGTTCTCAGGTGGTGGCCTATTTGTAGGCTATCCTAAGGAGACTATGGGGGGATTCTTCTATAGTCCTGCAGATAACAAAGTGTTTGTATCGACAATGCCATGTTTCTAGAGGAAGACTATATAAGGGAGTTCCAAACCTCGTAGTAAAGTGTCTCGAGAAGTTACTGTTGGACAAAATGACCCATAGCGTCACTATTTGCACAGATCATTGTGTTGTTGTAGCAAATTAACTACGTAACAAGAAATTGCACTCTCGTCATTTGTGATTAGATCACCTTAGATATATAAATGAAGAGAGGTCCCTATGATTAGTTCCTGGATTGAGATGATATGAGACAGTATCAGTCCGCGAAGGATTAATCATTAAATATCCCTAGCCGTAGTATTATCGAGACTGGACATCGATAATGCGGAATAGGCTAGTATTGCACTTGTGCGCGTTGTGAGGGCACAACGGCATATTGTTCTCATATATATAAGTATTGGATACTTATGCAAGTACGATAGGAGGTCGTGTTTCACCGATGGTACGGGAAACAGCTTCGCTCTGGATAGACCCTTCGGAATCCCATTGGTATTATGAATAGGTGTCTATGGGAGGCCGAAATCAAGGTAGGTGTGTATAGTCTTAACCTGAGACTTACATCGCTAATACTTACGACAATCGGTAAACTTTGGTTTTGGTGGTGGGGGATCTTAACTGGTTCTGTGTTCACCTCTTCTGGGTTTATCAGGAATCGTAGTGTATTGGATGTGATGTCGAGATGGAAGTATCACTCCAGTCATAATGGAGATGATGTCACGCAGGATACGATATTAGTGCTCTTTTAGTGATGCGCATCCAATCGTGATATTATGACCAGGTCATGAATATCCGATTATAGAGACTAGTTACCAGACATCCGATATGTGTTTCGGACGGGGCAGACACACTTATCCAGCCCCAGCCCTAGCACGTGATTATCCGATACTGGGCCAATATGCACAATACATTAGTATACTACGCTTGATACAGATCTAGATATTCTTTGATGAATATGTCTGAGAACCTGGGAAGACTTGGTGCTTTGCTAGGAGTCGACCTTGTCTCGTAAATCGGTAGAACGTAGTACTTGGTACGTACGTGATTCGGATACTCCGACGACCGTATTTACTGCCAGATTATCCGGGGATCTCATGGGTCGCTTCCCGATAATCCGATGACGCACTACTCGCACTCTTGGATAATCTGGGATTATAATAGAAGAGAGAGAAAATTAATCTAGGATTAATAACGGAGATATTTTATCCGGGAAAAATGTCGTCTAAAGAGAAGAACGATTATTTGGAATTAATCGATGAATTATATTCGATATATTAAACGAAATTAGATTTCGACGCGGAATTAAAATTAGATTTTAATTCGGGCAAACGAGTTAATTCAGAATTAATTCGTTAGCGACGTAAATAATAATTTCGCCAGGCGTAATTTTTATTTAAATTCGATTGAATTAACGTCGCGACGTAAGCTCGGTATTTCGGAAATATCGAACCCGAACGCGTGAGTTCACGTGGGCCCACTTTCATTTGGAAACGTGTGGGGCCCACATGACACATGTCATGTTATGCATTAACTATGACACATGTCATATTATGCTTATTGACACTCTAATGCTTTGCATGGAGATTGTGTACATTGCACTCAATGGTAATGCATGGAAATGAAGTGTTTGACACTCTAAGCCTTTGCATGATTTGTGTCATAAGTTTATTATTTGTTTAATGAAATTATGGCATAAATATAATTGATTTTTGGTAAATCATTTTAATTACACAACACAAAACTTCTTCTCTCTCAAATTCTCTCTTCCTCTCACGGAATGGTGGCCATTTCTTCACTGGTTTTGAACCAGTTTGGGCGTGAGCTAAAGGGAAGCAAGAGTGGTTTCTCATGGTGAGAAATCAAGTGCTAGCACACTTACAAGTCTTGCGAAGGTGGTAGGGAGGTTCCCCCATGAACGGGATCCATCCGACGAAGATTGGAGCTCCGTTTCTTCACCCAATTTTCTGTTTTGCAGGGCAGTGGACTGCATGCAGTGGGCGTGAAAGGCAGTGCGTTTTCGGCTTGAATCGTCTCCAAATCAACTCTACCGATCAATGTGAGTATTCCGCTACCTCCGTTGATGTGTTCACACATAATTTCATGTCTTGTTGACCTTGGGACCTTATAGAAAACCAACAATGGCATCATGAGCTAAGTTGCAAGCATGAAATTTGTAGGGCTTAAAATTTGGGTAAATGTTTGTTGAGCATGATTTGAATAAATTGATGGTTTGAGTATGCTTATAACATGTTTTATGCATTTTGGTTGGACCAATTTGTGAAAATTGATTTGGAATAATTTTTCCCCAAATTTTTTCATGTTGGCCGATGTGTATGTATTTTTGGGATCTTGGATTTTTTCATTTTAATTCATTGGATGAGTTATAATGATAAAGGATGATGTTAATTTGAAGTCAATTGATTGACTTTTGAATTGAACAAAAATCCCCAAAATCTTACCTTGGCCGAATGTGATATGCCCTAGTTAATGTCTTGGTAATTTTGATTTATATGAACATTGGATGTGTATGAAATCATTCGGGAAGTTAATACGTGTCGATTGTGTATTAATCGGATTGAATTCCAATCGGACAAAATAACCTTCCTTGGCCGAGAGCATGAAAGCATGTAAATGGGTTTGATTTTTCATTATGTGTGTTTGACATGTGATAATGAATTGAATATGATTAATAAAACTAATTTGGTGTTTTAAAAATATTGATTTAGTCCGATTAATCATATAAATGCACTTTTGGTAATTAAATTGTGAATTGGATTTTTGGATTTAATTAATTGGGCCTAATTTTGGAAATTAGAATTTAGTGTTGTATTTGGACCTATTGGGCTTGATTTATCAAGTTTGGTTTAGGCCAAGTGGATTGGATCCAATTGGGCCCAAAACTGACCATAAAGCCCAAATGCGACGTAATGAACCTTTAAAGTTCAATTGGGCCTAATGGGCCAAGATTGATTTATGGGCTTATGGGGTAATCCCGGATTGGACTTTGGTTATCGGTTTGACCCGAGTTGACCAAAAGTCCACGCCTTAAGAAATCAATCAATAGCCCATTGGACTTTAATGAATTGACGTTGGACGTTAATCGGACTTTGAGTCCCGACGCGATTGAATTTGGAATTTAAATCGTAAAAGGTTTATTAACATAAAGTGCAATATTTAATTTGGAATTGGAATTGAATTAGTATTAAATACATATTAAATTGATTTAATGATGTAGTTTAATTTAATCATGAATTCGTACTTTGAGTACTTATTCGCAAAAACGAGTTTGACTCGAACAAAATCAAATCTTGTTTGAACATTGGATGATCACTTAATTATCAGATTAATTATTTGATTAGATTGATTGATAGCATGCTTATGTGTGTGAATACGTGGTTGTGTTGAATGAATAATGTATATCGGATGGATATTAGTCGGGTGGGCAATTTTAGAAATTGTTGTAATAAATTCGATTTATTAATTTGGACCTGCGTGTCCAGCCTTATCACCTTCTTTCTCTTTGTATTCTCTTCTCACCTATTCCCCTCTATGTATATGAGGTTTCTTTAGAAGTGTAGTGTAACGGGTAGAAGTAGTACAAGTGCTAGCTTGAGTGAGAAAGGGAGAGATTTGATCTAGGATCAATGTGTTAAGTATCCATCCGCATATCATATTATTTTATTTCATACTCGCTTTATTATGTATTTAGAATGCATGTTTAAGGGTGTATGATGATGAGACCTAACAAGATAATTAAATTGGTAGCCAATTTGCACGCGAAAACCCTCGTTTTATATTAAGCAATATCCTTCCATTGAATGATTCTTGTTCAAGATCCGAAGTTGGCATTGGTTTGTTTTTGACCAAAGTCAAGACCTTTGTCAATCAAGGATGTACTTGAATCATGAGAGTTTTGTTGCATATCGGTGTGTCTTGTCCAAATCGTGATTTTTATTGACCAAAGTCAGATCACTTTTTGTCCAATGACATTGATTACGAAACTTTCCTCGTCAATGGGTCCCGCTTAACTGGAATCATTAGGTTTGTGTTTGGCCAAAGCCAAGGCCTAAATGATTCGGAGGATATGGTTAGGAAAATGTATTGTATACATTGACATTATACATATGTTTCGGACTTGGATGTCCACCTAACCGGATCTAGGAATTGGATGAGATCCAATTGATCTGAGAGATCTACTAGTTAAATAGCATACAGCTTTTATTGGCCAAAGTCAGGGTTGTGTGTTATTTAACGGATCCTAGCCCACTAGGAAACACGGTTTCCCGAGTACTCCACAGAGGGTTAGAGGCTCGACAAAAAATAGTGGGAGGCAAGTATTGAATTTGCAACATTCGTTCAATTACTCGCTAAACACGCTCATTTTATTTTACTCGTCATATTAATTAAAAGTATTAGTCGGACTAATATTTTATGTTGTTTTAAAAATTATATAGTTGGACTATATACAAACTCATTCAATATATAGTTGATTTTATAATTGGATTATAGTAATCAATATAATTGAATTAAAATGATAGTTGATTTTATAATGGGATTATAGTAATTAATATAAAATTATAGTTGATTAAATAATTGGATTATTGTAATCATTATAATAAATAGTACCTATTAATAATTGATTAAATAGTTAAAATCAAGAAGGATTGAAAGGTTGAATATTTAAAATATATAATCCTTGGATTAAATGTTTTAAATGATTTAATTTTCAATTGGGATTAATAATAGGTTAATTTATTTGATAAAATAACTTATTATGACTAAGCCCATAATTAAGCAAATAGTAGAGCATAAAGTCTTTGGAAGATTTATGTGATGATGACTTTAGTGCTTATTAATATACTTATAAAATCTATCTTTAGATTTAAAAGTATTTAAAATTGCCATTAATAATTCTTGGAGAATTAATTGACTATTCTAGTGGAGAAAAGTCAAAGTTTGCAATTGGGCATGTTGCACAAGGTGCACATCATTTCGATATTCTAAACCCAAGTGGTTTGTGAAATATTGAAAAGGATAATTGACATATCCCAAGTGACTACCATTTGGATATGGAAGACACGAAGGAATTAAAGAAAGGGCGAGGCTCTAACTTTAAAATATTTGTCAAAGTTATGTTCACTACTAGTATTAAAATTGGATTTTAAATACTTAGTGTGGTACATAAAATATATGTATTGACGTTCAGAATCCGCTGTGAGCCGGATACTGGCTTCAAGCCGAGATTACTCTGCGAATCGGAAACGGGACGAAAGTCGCTGTTTCGACCGTAGATACCTAAGTTTAGGAACTACCCTTTGGGTATGTACTTAAATTAGGAAATGTTATAATGTAACTAGTTTTATCTAGAGACATTATCTCTATATCAGTGTTTAATCCATTGCGGATAAAACCTTTATATTCTAGAACACTAAAGTGTTTTAATATAAAGATGATACTGAGATACTTACATTGGATGTAAATAACAGAATTATATTTTGAATATAAAGAAAAATCTCAAACATAAAATGACAAATAAATAGCTCAAATTGATTTGATCAATGGAGACTTATTTGTGGCATTGTTGTCTGGGACACAATTAAACAAGACTCGTATATCCACACTTTGAAGAGTGGGTACTAGGACTGATTTGACTATTCAAATAAGGTCTACGAATCTAGTTTATTAGGTTAAATACCTAAAATACTATTTACTTGGTAATAGTAAAAGAGCCACCGATCTGTTAGCCCTATTCATGGTGAAGTAGTGGGCCCATATCTAGCTAGGCTAGATGTTAACATGAATATTTCGTGACCTTAACGGATGTGACATCACGTTGTGGTTATGTGTTTCTTTGGAAGAACACAGATCGGAAACTTTAGAGTTTCGACACGAAGTAGACAATAGATCGGCTATAGTATTATCCGCCACGGTTATACCGTAATGGAAAAATACTTAAGCAGTAAGTTTCATACGTACATGAAGAGTATGGTATTCTTTCAGATGAGGACTCCTCTCGAGATACGTCAGTTAGACGATGTGTCTGAACTAAAACCGAATTTTGTTGGACATGATAAGGTTTATCACGAGTCGCTCTGAGCTACTATTACTTCTACAGGATATGTATTAACAGTGCAAAACTTATTTAGAATAAGGTTCCATATAAATTGTTGACAGATATCATATAGGATATGAACAGGGAAAGAAACGAGGTTTCTCATTCTGATAATTTGGGTATGCCAGGCATAGCGTTTGGATGATACCAAACTAAGGACCCAATTGGATAAGTGCCAATATAGGTTATCTTAAGGGAAACCTTAAGTATAGTACTTGTAAATCCCACATGAGAACAATGTAATTGTTGCTCACCATGCGGTTTTCCTGAGAGGAATACCGATATGCAGTGGTCAGTGGGAGGATAGTGATACTCGATGAAAATCGGAGTAATACTGTTCAAGGCACGAAGTCCGTAATGGAACACAAATAGTTCATCTATGATGAACTATCCATTAATCTTCTAATACACAAGAAACTAGTAGATCGGATAGAGTCAGAAAACAACCTAGGGTATGGGTTTCTGATCTAACCTCATAAAGATGTCAATCTTATGGAGGTGTACCATCCGACTACGTTATGAGGAAGTGATACGAGGTATCGACTCCCTGTTATGGCAAAGTGCCATGAGTCCGAAATGGATTCCATGTATAACACTATGTTTGGATACTAGTTGTTGTACCACAAGGCGTAGTGCCTATGGTACATTAAACGTCTTCAAGGAAGACATACATGGAAGGCAACATACCAACGTGCAAACCTAAGGTTTTGACGGAAGGTATCGTTATCAACATTATGTTAATAACGGTTCAACCTTTTACCTGTTGCCATGGTAAATCCATTTTGAAGATGCTTATTGATAACTATATATTTCATTTATGAAATGGTTAGTTACAAATCAAAATCGCTTTCCTGAAAAGGAAACCTTTTGGAGGATGTTTACAACATCCTGACGATTTTGTATAACCGACAAACCAGGTTTGCGGGTTATTCGATCCATGTTTGGATTGATGCAAGCATAAGGTTCTTGGAACTGTCGTTTTGAAATAATCATAATGGTTTATGATTTGACTCAAAACGAAATAATTCTTGTGTATATAAGGAGGTTAGTGGGAGAGCGCACTGACAGTTAAATTCCCATAAAGCTATTGTTGAAAGCTTGGCTTTCAATAGAAATTCTCCGTAGAATTCTGAGAGATAACAACCTTTATTAGAGGAATAAAGATCTACTGGGATAGATTTGGAGTTGTTAACACTCTAGGAAATTGTACATTTAAAATGTACTTGTATTGGTGTCTCATACGCTTCGAGCATATGGAGTCACAATCGGGTCAATCCAAGTGATAGTCCTGGATTGAAGTTAAGACATCTGTTAGTATCTATGAGAACTAAAGATGCTATCTTAACCTATGGAGAAGGAGAACTTGAAGTGACTGGGATCACTGCTGGCAAGTTTCCAAACAGTTAAATACTGTGGTACTATGAAGTTTGTATAACGGGACAGTGAGCTGAAATCTTCCACAAGATAACTGTTTGCCGAATAAACAACAAATGCGGATTATTGCTGCAGCTGAGGCAGCAATAGAAGTCTTTTGGGTCGAAAGTAAATCTAATTAGATTAGATATAGTTCTGTTAGCAGCTGAGCTAGGCGTCAGCATAGGCTAAGGAATTAAAGGTCTCATCGACGATCCAGATATATACTTCTATCATCTGATTCGTTCGGATCATACATCGTGGCGATGTGATGATCGTATAAATCGCGTCAAACGATAAACAACAAATCCGCTGACGAAAACCTTTCCTCAGCAATTTGAGCGAACCGTACATAGTTCAGGTGTAGGACACTTGAGTGACTCGCAATGTGCCAAGTGGGAGATTGTTGGACAAAATGACCCATAGCGTCACTATTTGCACAGATCATTGTGTTGTTGTAGCAAATAACTATGTAACAAGGAAATTGCACTCTCGTCATTTGTGATTAGATCACCTTAGATATATAAATGAAGAGAGGTCCCTATGATTAGTTCCTGGATTGAGATGATATGAGACAGTATCAGTCCGCGAAGGATTAATCATTAAATATCCCTAGCCGTAGTATTATCGAGACTGGACATCGATAATGCGGAATAGGCTAGTATTGCACTTGTGCGCGTTGTGAGGGCACAACGGCATAGTTCTCATATATATAGTATTGGATACTTGTGCAAGTGCGATAGGAGGTCGTGTTTCCGATGGTACGGGAAACAGCTCGCTCTGGATAGACCCTTCGGAATCCCATTGGTATTATGACTAGGTGTCTATGGGAGGCCGAAATCAAGGTAGGTGTGTATAGTCTTAACCTGAGACTTACATCGCTAATACTTACGACAATCGGTAAACTTTGGTTTTGGTGGTGGGGGATCTTAACTGGTTCTGTTCACCTCTTCTGGGTTAATCAGGAATCGTAGTGTATTGATGGTGTGATGTCGAGATGGAAGTATCACTCCAGTCATAATGGAGATGATGTCACGCAGGATACGATATTAGTGCTCTTTTAGTGATGCGCATCCAATCGTGATATTATGACCAGGTCATGAATATCCGATTATAGAACTAGTTACCAGACATCCGATATGTGTTTCGGACGGGGCAGACACTTATCCAGCCCCAGCCCTAGCACGTGATTATCCGATACTGGGCCAATATGCACAATACATTAGTAACTACGCTTGATACAGATCTAGATATTCTTGATGAATATGTCTGGAGAACCTGGGAGACTTGGTGCTTTGCTAGGAGTCGACCTTGTCTCGTAAATCGGTAGAACGTAGTACTTGGTACGTACGTGATTCGGATACTCCGACGACCGTATTTACTGCCAGATTATCCGGGGATCTCATGGGTCGCTTCCCGATAATCCACCGATGACGCACTACTCGCACTCTTGAATAATCTGGGATTATAATAGAAGAGAGAGAAAATTATCTAGGATTATAACGGAGATATTTTATCCGGATAAAATGTCGTCTAAAGAGAGAGAACGATTAATTTGGAATTAATCGATGAATTAATATATTCGATATATTAAACGAAATTAGATTTCGACGCGGAATTAAAATTAGATTTTAATTCGGGCAAACAAGTTAATTCAGAATTAATTCGTTAGCGACGTAAATAATAATTTCGCCAGGCGTAATTATTTATTTAAATTCGATTGAATTAACGTCGCGACGTAAGCTCGGTATTTCGGAAATATCGAACCCGAACGCGTGAGTGCACGTGGGCCCACTTTCATTTGGAAACGTGTGGGGCCCACATGACACATGTCATGTTATGCATTAACTATGACACATGTCATATTATGCTTATTGTGACACTCTATGCTTTGCATGGAGATTGTGTACATTGCACTCAATGGTAATGCATGGAAATGAAGTGTTTGACACTCTAAGCCTTTGCATGATTTGTGTCATAAGTTTATTATTTGTTTAATGAAATTATGGCATAATATAAATTGATTTTTGGTAAATCATTTTAATTACACAACAAAAACTTCTTCTCTCTCAAATTCTCTTCCTCTCACGGCAATGGTGGCCATTTCTTCACTGGTTTTGAACAGTTTGGCGCGAGACTAAAGGGAAGCAAGAGTGGTTTCTCATGGTGAGAAATCAAGTGCTAGCACACTTACAAGTCTGCGAAGGTGGTAGGGAGGTTCCCCCATGAGACGGGATCCATCCGACGAAGATTGGAGCTCCGTTTCTTCACCCAATTTTCTGTTTTGCAGGGCAGTGGACTGCATGCAGTGGGCGTGAAGGCAGTGCGTTTTTGGGCTTGAATCGTCTCCAATCAACTCTACCGATCAATGTGAGTATTCCGCTACCTCCGTTGATGTGTTCACACATAATTTCATGTCTTGTTTGACCTTGGGACCTTATAGAAAACCAACAGTTACTTGCTGGTTCGACCAGCACACCATCGTCAATGACAGTGGACAAATACATAGCACCTCCGACATCAGAATGTCAGATGCAAGCTCATCAGAATGATCTACTACTCGACTTAGTGGGAGGGTTGTACGACAATCTAATCACTATCTTAGAGTTGGAGAGGCAACAATTATAGTATTCAGCAACGGTATAAATGATATATTACCTATCGTAGTGCAATGGATATTCTGATAAAGAGGAATGGCTCGAAGCCATGAACCTAGAGATGGAGTATATGTACTCCAACTCAGTCTGGGAACTTGTAGACCAACTTGATGCGGTAAAACCCATAGGTTGCAAATGGATCTACAAGAGGAATATGGTAGCAGATGGGAAGGTATAGACCTTCAAGGCTAGGCTAGTGGCCAAAGGTTATACCCTGAAAGATAGAGTTGACTATGAGCAAACATTCTCGCGCAGTAGCCATTTTACACTTCTCTATCCATTGCCTGACTATGAAATTTGGCAAATGGACGGCAATACTGCATTTTTTATTGGAAATCTTGATGAGAGTATCTATATGTTACAACCAGAGGGGTCATAGCCCAAGGTCAAGAGCAAAAGGTTTGCAAGCTACAAAGGTCCATTTATGGACTTAAGTAGACATCTCGATCTTGGAATATAAGATTTGTTGCTACGATCAAGTTCTATGATTTTGAGCAGAATGTTGATGAGCCTTGTGTATACAAGCGCGTCATTGACAGGAATATGGTTTTTCTTATTTTCTACGTTGATGATATTTTACTCATTTGGAAATGATGTAATATATTATTGGACGTGAGAACCTGGCTAGCTAACCAATTCCAAATGAAAGATTTGGGAGAGGCTAGTTTTATTCTTGGGATTCAGATACTTCGGGATCGCAAGAAACGACTGTTAGTTATGTCTCAGGTATCCTATATCGACAAGATCCTTGTGCGATTTGGGATGCAGAATACCAAGAAACGTAATATGCCTTATCGACATGGAATTCATTTGTCAAAGGAATAGTCTCTTAAGACACCTCAAGATGTTGAGGAAATGAGACATATCCAATATGCATCAGCAGTTGGTAGTCTCATGTATGCTATGTTATGCCCGAGACCGGACATATGTTTTGTAGTGGGAGTAGTCAGTAGGTTTCAGTCAAACCCATGATTGGATCACTGGGTGGCTGTGAAAAACATTCTCAAGCATCTTAAGATAACGAGAGATTATATACTTGTATATTCCGGTGAGGATACAATCCTAAGGGGATATACAGACTCTGATTTTTAGACAGATGTCGATTCTAGGAAATCAACATCTAGATCAGTGTTTACCCTAGGTGGTGGGGCTATAGTATCGCGGAGTATAAAGCAATCTTGTATTGCTGATTCCACCATGGAGACTGAGTATGTAGCTGCTGGTGAAGCAGCTAAGGTAGCAGTCTAGCTCCATAAATTCTTGGGAGATTTGGAAGTTGTTTCAGATATGAATAAACCACTCACATTGTATTACGATAACAGTGGTTCAGTTGTTAAAATTCAAAGAACAAAGAAGCCATAAGAAGGGAAATCATATAGAGAGGAAATTCAAAGGAACCTGGTTGATATGTTTACAAAGACCTTGTCGCCTAAAATGTTTGAAGGTCACCTAGATGGTCTAGGATTATGTGACATGTCTCATTTGCTCTAGTGCAAGTGCGAGATTGTTGGGATGTATGCCCTAGAGCTACATGAAATGTAAACGGATTTATATATTTTGAAATAAAATGATGCATTATTCATTTATCAAAGTGTTTATTTAATTTTCGCATATTATAAATTATCTTGATTACCCTAAATTACTTATGTGCCTTAAGACTTATTGTATGAGTGTCATACACAAGAGGATTTAAGTCTGAAGTTAGTAATCTTAAATAGTCCATAGAGAGAGAAAACAAAATGGGTACTTTATTTGTGGTTTAACTATAGCTGCGGTCCATTCTATATTTGTATGGTGACCTTAATCCTGGATCGTCCATCTATAGACATCAGAATTGAGGCACCTTGTATGATGTGATCAATAGGTCTGGACCCAGATGGAAATGATATTATTATAACAGCCGTTAAACAAAGAAAGTCATTTCAATCTACTAGATGGTTATATATGGATTGATCATCTTGAGTGTACTACAGACTCATGCATGGCAGGCTATGTTATTTGATTTAAAAAGGTGAGGTTGGTGTAGCAGTCCCGACCAATAGCTACGTACTTTGGGGGCATAGTCTGTTGTGTAGGTGGGAACATTTTACATATATATGGAGTTCACTACTTCTTGCGAGAAGTAGATGAGTATCTTCCTTCAGGGTTGATTCGGTACTCGAATAGGTTTGAGCGCTCAAGTCTTTCTATTACGAATAGAAAGATTAAAATTGATAATAGTTATGAATAAATCTTTCATTAAAGAATCAATGGCACTGAAGGTATAAATAATTAGAGGGGTATAACAGACATTATGACTCGGCTCTAATTACGAGATACTCGTGAAGGGTCAATTCGTATGTAGTGACTATATCGATGGACACTGACTTGGTTCAGCTTAATATATCATCTGCGGCAACGAGAGTGCAACTTCAGGTTTTTAGTGGAATAAATCAGAGTTAATAATTCAGAATATTTAATTAAGAGCTTAATTAATA
This sequence comes from Zanthoxylum bungeanum, assembly GCA_019454045.1. Classification (NCBI taxonomy): domain Eukaryota; kingdom Viridiplantae; phylum Streptophyta; class Magnoliopsida; order Sapindales; family Rutaceae; genus Zanthoxylum; species Zanthoxylum bungeanum. The sequence continues at coordinate 834 of SKCR01002059.1, read as the reverse complement.
TTTTGAGATTATTGGAACTCGAAACCGTAGGTCCATTTGGTCCCCGTGCTAGCTACTATAGCGAATTTAGTATAATTGGATAGTCCAATTATATACTCACAAAGGTATAAATATTATTAATATGATTAATAATATTTTATGTCACACTTGCTACTTATATTAAAAGGCTAGTATATAGTTTTAATAATTATTTGATGATTATTAATTGCATTTTATTAAATTATATTATTTATATAATTTCTAATAAATATATATTTCATTTTTGATTTTGCAAAAATAGTTTTTGGAAGGATTTAAATGGTTTTAGTAATTGCACTTTATGAAAGGAAATTACAACTTTTTATTTTTGTAACATATCTTTATTATAGTAATAAAGGTTTATGTTACAAAATTAAAAGTAAATAACCATCATGGCCGAATTTTACAGGGTGTGGAATATGTAAGGTTTGTTTTATTTTTGGAAACAAATACACCTAGGTATAAAAGGATTTTTTTTCCTTTTGCCTAGAGTTCTCATTCTCTAACCTAGCCTCCATCTTCTTATTCTCTAAATCATCTTAATTGTTGAGAAAATAAAAAGAAGAACAAAAGAAAAACAAAAAATCAAAAGTACAAAAGTTGTTGTGTGAATTAATCTCTAAATAGTTTAGGGATCAATATTGTGAGTCTTGCCCACACAAGTTTTCGTTGGTAACGAGACATAGTTCGGAAGACTTGTGGTTGTTAGACATTATGTCCCATAGCGTCACTGTTTGTAAATGATATTGTATTATTGTACAAAATTAACTATGTGATAATGAAATTGCCTTTTGCCGTTTTGTATTTTATTTACTT
>SKCR01002058.1:0-14161 GCA_019454045.1 Zanthoxylum bungeanum | reverse complement strand
AGACCATAAATGGATCGTTTAAGCTTACATACTTTATTATGATCATCCTTAGATGCAAACCCCTCAGGTTGTGTCATATATGTTGGTAAAAATCTAGGTCCCAAGATAAAACAAGACATGAAAATCGTGCATGAATACACCAAAGAAGATAGCGGAATACTTACATTGGTTGGTTGAGTCGATTTGAAGACCATTGAAGCCAAAATGCTCACTGTTTTGGCGCATGAACTGCAGCAGTCCACTGCCCACTGCCTTCTGTTTTTGAGCTGCGAAAATGAGTTCCTAGATTCGTCGGATGGATCCCGGCTCATGGTCGAACCTCCCTACCACCTTCGCAAGACTTGTAAGTGTGCTAGCACTTGATTTCTCACCATGAAAAACCACTCTTGGCTTCCCTTTGTTCACGCCAAAATTGATTCCAAACCAGTCCATTTTTTCTGTTTTTGGGCGTGAGAGAAGAGAGCAAAAATGAGAGAGAGTGTTATATCTTTTTAATTTTGTTCTCACTTGTTTCCAAAACGTGAGTGACAAAAAGAAAAGCAAATGAATGATATCAAAAATACCAAAAGAATTTTTTTAATAAAAACCCTTCAAAAACCGTGTAAGGTTTTTCCCTCCAAAGGAAAATTCATCATTTGCCATCATTACCTCACATTGAGAATAGAGACAATGTATCATCCCTTAAAGGTGACTAGATACATTCATCTATTCGTATCAAGTAATGAGATATCGCGATGTGATTTGCGGATACCATTCGTTTCAAAATACGAATGTGTCCGCAAACACTTTCGGGCTCGGATACGTTAATTCCAAATTAACGCATTTCCGTCGCGACGAGAATTAATTAATTTCGCCTAGCGAAATTACTATTCAGATCGCTAACGAATTAATTCTAAATTAATTCGTTCGCCCGAATTAAAATCTAATTTTAATTCCGCGTCGAAATCTAATTTCGTTTAATATATCGAATATATTAATTTACCGATTAATTCCAAATTAATCGTTATCTCTCTTTAGACGATATTTTATCCTAGATAAAATATCTCCGTAATTAATCCTAGATTAATTTTCTCTCTCTTCTATATAATCCCAAATTATTCAAGAGTGCAAGTTGTGCGTCATCGGTGGATTATCGGGAAGCGACCCATGAGATCTCCGGATACGTTGGCAGTAAATACGGTCGTCGGAGTATCCGAATCACGTACGTACCAAGTACTACGTTCTACCGATTTACGAGACAAGGTCGACTCCTAGCAAAGCACCAAGTCTTCCCAATTCTCCGGACATATCCATTTAAGAATATCAAAGATCTGTATCAAGCGTAGTATACTAATGTATTGTGCATATCAGCCCAGTATCGGATAGTCACGTGCTAGGGCTGGGGCTGGATAAGTGTCTGCCCCGTCCGAAGTACATGTCGGATATCTGGTAACTAGTCTCTATAATCGGATATTCATGACCTAGTCATAATATCACGATTGGATGCGCATCACTTAAGAGCACTAATACCGTATCCTGCGTGACATCATCTCCACTATGACTGGAGTGATACTTCCGTCTTGACATCACACCCAATACACTACGACTCTCTGATAAACCCAAAAGTGGTGTACGCAGAACCGGTTAAAGCCTGTACCACCAAGACTAAAGTTTATCGATTATCGTAAGTATTAGCGATGTAAGTCTCAGGTTAAGACTATACACACCTACCTTGATTTCGGCCTCCCATAGACACATAGTCAAAATACCAATGGGATTCCGAGGGGTCTATCCAGAGCGAAGCTGTTTCCCGTACCATCGGTGAAACACGACCTCTTATCGCACTTGCATAAGTATCCAATACTTATATATATGAGAACTATGTCGTTGTGCCCTCACAACGCGCACAAGTGCAATACTAGCCTATTCCGCATTATCGATGTCCAGTCTCGATAATACTACGGCTAGGGATATTTAATGATTAATCAATCGGGGACTGATACTGTCTCATATCATTCTCAGTCCAGGAACTAATCATAGGGACCTCTCTTCATTTATATATCTCTATGGCGATCTAATCACAAATGATGAGAGTGCAATTTCCTTGTCACATAGTTAATTTGCTACAACAACACAATGATCTGTGCAAATAGTGACGCTATGGGTCATTTTGTCCAACAATATAGACTTCCTCTACGAGGTTCCCATTAAGGAAAGCTGTTTTGTTATCCATCTGCCAAATCTCATAATCAAAGTGTGCAGCTAGTGCCAGTAAAATTCGAATGGACTTTATCATTGCAACAGGCGAGAAGGTTTCGTCATAGTCAATTCCTTGGATTTTTCTATAACCTTTCGCCACGAACCTAGCCTTATAGGTCTGGATGTTGCCTTCATGCATCAGTTTTACGCTTGTAAATCCACTTGCAGACTATGGGTTTTATCCCTTCAGGTGCATCTACCAAGTCACAGACTTGATTCTGATACATAGAGTCTATTTCGGATTTTATAGCCTCAAGCCACTTGACTGAATCAATGTCACACATTGTTTCGTCATAACTGGTGGGATCGTCATTATCAATGACCTGATCATGTTCCTCATCAATATGGAAACCATATCTTTCAGGCTCATGTCTTTCCCTACCAGACCTTCTGAGTTCATAACCTGTGGTTGTTCCGTCGTTGCCCTTTTGAGGGGCATAGGGTTTAGTTCTATGTTAGTTTCTTCTTCTCGTACCTCATCGAGGTCAAGTCTACTCCCACTATATTTCTTTAAAAGGAATTCATTCTCTAGAAATTTAGCATTTCGTGAGACAAATGTTCTTTGTTCATTTGGGACGTAGAACACGTATGCTCTTGAGTTCAAGGCATATCCTACAAACTTACATTTAACTGCCCTATCATCCAATTTGTTAGTTTGTGTGAGCTTGACATATGTGTCACATCCCCAAACTCTTAGATAACTAAGACTATGACGTTTCCCAGACCATAACTCATATGTTGTTTAACTAACAGTCTTGGAAGGAACTTCGTTTAGTAGTAGTGTTGCAATTTCTAAAGCAAGACCCAAAAATGAAAGAGGTAGATCCGTGCCTGGCATCATTGATCGGACCATATCTAATAATGTCCGATTTCTCCTTTCGGAGACCCCATCATGTTGTGGAGTTCCCGGAGGAGTCCAATAGGAAACAATGGCATTTTCTCTCAAGTAATCTTGAAATTCATTGCTTAAGTATTCACCACCTTGGTCAGACCTTAGTGACTTAATATTTTTATTATGCTGGTTTTCTACTTCAGCCTTGAAGTCTTTGAATTTCTCAAAGGCTTCAGATTTGTACCGTATAAGGTACACATACCCATATCGCGAATGATCATCGATAAAGGTAATGAACTAGGAGAATCCGCCTCTAGCGGTGACTGACATTGGTCCGCATACATCAGAGTGTATGAGTTCTAATGTCTCCGCTGCACGCTGTCATTTACCTTTAAAGGGTAATTTGGTCATTTTACCAAGTAAACAAGACTCACAAGTTCCATAAGGTTTATATTTGAAGGGTTTGAAATACCAATCCTTATGTAGCTTAGTTAATCTTGTTTCATTGATATGACCTAAGCGACTATGCCATAGAAGTGATTCATTGAGATTATTCAAGTTAACGTTGTATATATTAGAGGTTAAACATTGTTTGTTGGTTTGTAAGACATAAATACCATTATTCTGTTGGAGTTTCTATAGGTCCCAAGATCAAAACTCAAGCATGATACACAAGTGAATACAACGACGAAAGTTGCGAAATACTTACATCGAGCGGTTGAGCGACGATTTGGGCAACAAAACGAAATCTGCTCACTGGTGGACTGCACTGCAGTGGGCTGCTGTGAACAGTGATTTGCGCCACTTATCTTCAAGATATGAAGCTCCAAGCTTCATCATTTTGGTTCCCGGCTCAAGGGTATACTTCCCTATCACCTTCGTATTGATCTCGGAGTGTGCTAGCACTCTTGTTTTGCCACAAAACGCACTGCTTCCCTCCATTTTGTTCACGGCAGTACCCAGAAAAACCAGAACAGAAATGGCGTGAGTGATGAGAGGAAGAAGAAGATGAGAGAGAGGAGGGAAAGTGTGTCTCGATTTTGTGTGTGTTTGTTGTGTATCTAATACACATGAAAATGAATTTCCATTTCATTTCAAACACATTTGGCTTTAATTGCCAACCACACACATCACTCATCACATCACTCAAGTCACATCAATTAATCAAGTCACATCACTCAAAGTGACAAGTGATTTGACGCTTGATGCGACGAGCGATTTGACGCTTGATTTGAAGTGCCGCACTCGAATTCGAAATACGAATGCGCTCGCAAATAATCTTGGGCTCGGATTCGCTAATTCTAAATTAACAAATTTTCTGTTGCGTCGTAATTAAATGATTACGCCTAGCGAAATCACTATTCACGTCGCTAACGAATTAATTCTAAATTAATTCGCTCGCCCGAATTAAAATCTAATTTTAATTCCGCGTCGAAATCCAATTTCGTTTAATATATCAAATATATTAATTAATCGATTAATTCCAAATTAATCATTCTCTCTCTTTAAATTGATATTTTATCCCAGATTAAATATCTCTGTAATTAATCCCAGATTAATTTTCTCTCTCATCATATTAATCCCAGATTAATAAAAGTGCGAGTCATACGTCATCGGTGAATCTTTGGGAAGCGACCCATGAGATCCCCGGATATGTTGGCTGTCAAATTGGTCATCGGACTATCCGAACACGTAAGTACCAAGTACTACGTTTTACCGATTTACTAGACAAGGTTGGCTTCTAGCAAAGCACCAAGTCTTCCCAATTCTCCGGACATATTCTTATAAGAATATTCAATGATCTATATCAAGCGTAGTATACCAATTGTATTGTGTCTATCGGCCCAGTATCAGATAGTCACGTGCTAGGGCTGGGGCTGGATAAATGTCTGCCCCGTCCGAAGCACATGTCGGATGTCTGGTAACATAGTCTCTATAATCGGATATTCATGACCTGGTCACAATATCCCGATTGGTTGCGCAACACTCAAGAGCACTAGTACCGTATCCTGCGTGACATCATCTCCACTATGACTGAAGTGATACTTCCCTCTTGACATCACACCCAATACACTACGACTCTCTGATAAACCCAGAAGTTGTGTACGCAGAACCGGTTAAAGCCCTGTACCACCAATACCAAAGTCTATCGATTATCGTAAGTATTAGCGATGTAAATCTCTCAGGTTAAGACTATACACACCTACCTTGATTTCGTCCTCCCATAGACACATAGTCATAATACCAATGGGATTCCGAGGGGTCTATCCAGAGCGAAGCTGTTTCCCGTACCATCGGTGAAACACGACCTCCTATCGCACTTGCATAAGTATCTGATACTTATATATATGAGAACTATGCCGTTGTGCCCTCACAACGCACACAAATGCAATACTAGCCTATTCCGCATTATCGATGTCCAGTCTCGATAATACTCCGGCTAGGGATATTTAATGATTAATCCTTCGGGGACTGATACTGTCTCATATCATTCTCAGTCTAGGAACTAATCACATGGACCTCTCTTCATTTATATATCTATGGTGATCTAATCACAAATGATGAGAGTGCAATTTCCTTGTCACATAGTTAATTTGCTACAACAACACAATGATCTGTGCAAATAGTGACGCTATGGGTCATTTTGTCCAAAAATCTCCCACTTGGCACGTAGCGAGTCAGTCAAGTGTCCCACACCCAAACTATGTACGGTTTGCTCAAATTGCTGAGGAAAGGGTTTCGTCAGCGGATTTGTTTGATTATCGTTTGACGCGATTTATACGATCATCACATCGCCACGATGTATGATCCGAACGAATCAGATGAATATAGAAGTATATATCTGGATCGTCGATGAGACCTTTGTTGAGTTTTTCTAAGGTCCCATGATCAAACAAGACATGAAATAATGCGTGAATACACCAACGAAGATAGCGGAATACTTACATTGGTTGGTAGAGTCGATTTGAAGACAAATGAACCCAAAAAACGCACTGCCATGTAAGCTTACTGCATGCAGTCCATTGCCTCCAAAAACAGAATTTTGAGATGAGAAACGCAGCTCCTAGCTTCGTTGGATGGATCCCGGCTCATGGTCGAACCTCCGTACCACCTTCGCAAGACTTGTAAGTGTGCTAGCACTTGAATTTTCACCATGAAAATCCACTCTTGCTTCCCTATTGTTCACGCCCAAACTGGTTCAAAACCAGTGAAGAACAGCCACTATTTTGGCGTGAGAGAGATGAGAGAGTTAAATGAATTTTGTTACAAAAAATCAATTTATATTTATGCCATAATATTATTAAATTAATAATAAACTTATGACACAAATCATGCAATGGCTTAGAGTGTCAAACACACAATTTTCATGCAAAACCATTGAGTGCATTGTACACTATCTCCATGCAATGCATTAGAATTAAATAATGCATAATATGACATGTGTCATGTGGGCCCCACACGTTTCCAAATGAAAGTGGGCCCACGTGCACTCACGCATTCGGGTTCGATATTTCCGAAATACCGAACTTACGTCGCGACGTTAATTAAATCGAATTTAAATAAATAATTGCGCCTAGCGAAATTATTATTTACGTCGCTAACGAATTAATTCTAAATTAACTCGTTTGCCCGAATTAAAATCTAATTTTAATTCCGCGTCGAAATCTAATTTCGTTTAATATATCGAATATATTAATTTACCGATTAATTCCAAATTAATCGTTATCTCTCTCTAGACGATATTTTATCCTAGATAAAATATCTCCGTAATTAATCCTAGATTAATTTTCTCTCTCATCTATATAATCCCAGATTATTCAAGAGTGCAAGTTGTGCGTCATCGGTGGATTATCGGGAAGCGACCCATGAGATCTCCGGATAAGTTGGCAGTAAATACGGTCGTCGGAGTATCCGAATCACGTACGTACCAAGTACTACGTTCTACCGATTTACGAGACAAAGTCAACTCCTAGCAAAGCACCAAGTCATCCCAATTCTCCGGACATATCCTTTTAAGAATATTTAAGATCTATATCAAGCGTAGTATACTAATGTATTGTGCATATCCGCCCAGTATCGGATAGTCACGTGCTAGGGCTGGGGCTGGATAAGTGTCTGCCCCGTCCGAAACACATATCGGATGTCTGGTAACTAGTCTCTATAATCGGATATTCATGACCTGGTCATAATATCACGATTGGATGCGCATCACTTAAGAGCACTAATAACGTATCCTGCGTGACATCATCTCCACTATGACTGGAGTGATACTTCCGTCTCGACATCACATCCAATACACTACGATTCCTGATAAACCCAGAAGAGGTGAACACAGAACCAGTTAAGATCCCCCAACCACCAAAACCAAAGTTTACCGATTGTCGTAAGTATTAGCGATGCAAGTCTCAGGTTAAGACTATACACACCTACCTTGATTTCGGCCTCCCATAGACACCTAGTCATAATACCAATGGGATTCCGAAGGGTCTATCCAGAGCGAAGCTGTTTCCCGTACCATCGGTGAAACACGACCTCCTATCGCACTTGCACAAGTATCCAATACTTATATATATGAGAACTATGCCGTTGTGCCCTCACAGCGCGCACAAGTGCAATACTAGCCTATTCCGCATTATCGATGTCCAGTCTCGATAATACTACGACTAGGGATATTTAATGATTAATCCTTCGTGGACTGATACTGTCTCATATCATCTCAATCCAGGAACTAATCATAGGGACCTCTCTTCATTTATATATCTATGGTGATCTAATCACAAATGACGAGAGTGCAATTTCCTTGTTACATAGTTAATTTGCTACAGCAACATAATGATCTGTGCAAATAGTGACGCTATGGGTCATATTATCCAACAACCTTTAATTCCTTAGCCTGTGCTGATGCCTAGCTCAGCTGCTAAAAGAACTATATATAATCTAATTAGATTTATTATCGATCCAAATGGCTTCTATTGCTGCCTCAGCTGCAGCAATAATCCGCATTTGTTGTTTATTCGGCAACAGTTATCTTGCTCGGAATATTTCCAGCTTACTATCCCGTTATTCAAACTTTATAGTACCGCAGTATTTATCGGTTTGGAAACTTGCAGCAGTGATCCTAGTCACTTCAAGTTCTCCTACTCCATAATTTAAGACAGTATCTTTAGTTCTCTAAGATACTAACAGATGTTCTTAACTTCAATCCAGTGACTATCACTTGGATTGTCCTGATTGTGACTCCATATGCTCAAAGCATATGAGACACCAGGTTATGTACATTATTCAATGTACAATTTCTCAGAGAGTGTTAACAACTTCAAATCTAGCCCAGTAGATCTTTATTCCTTGAATAAAGGTTGTTACTCCCAAGAATTCTACGGAGAATTTCTATGAAAGAATATCTATGAAAGCCAAGCTTTCACCAATTGCTTTATTGGGAATTTCACTGTCAGTGCGCTCCCACTAACCTCCTTATATACACAAGAATCATTTCGTTTTGAATTAAGTCATAAACCATTATGATTACATCAAAACGACAATTCCTAGAACCTATGCTTGCTTCAATCCAAACATGGATCGAATAACCTGCAAACCTTGTTTGCTTGTTATGGTACGACAAAACCGACAGGATGTTATAAACATCCTCCGAAAGGTTTCCTTTTCAGGAAAGCGGTTTTCCGTTAAGCTGTCATATTTCATAAATGAAATACACAACTTTAGCAAGCATTATCCAAATGGATTTACAATGGCAACAGGTAAAAGGTTTCGTTGGAATCAACACAATGTTGATAACTCTACCTTTTTTTTACAAGCCTAGCTTAGTACGTTGGTATGTTGCGTTCCATGTATGTCTTCCTTGAAGACTTATAAAGTACCAATAGGCACAATGTCTTATGGTACATAAACTAGTATCCAAACTTGTTGATATACATGGAATCCATTTTGGACTCATGACACTTTGTCATAATAGGGAGTCGATACCTTGTATCACTACCTCATACGTAGTCAGTTGGTATACCTTAAAAGATTAACATCTTTATGAGGTGAGATCAGAAACCCATACCCTAGGTTGTTTTCTGACTCTCTCCGATCTACGCGGTTCTTGTGTATTCGAAGATTAATGGTATAAATTCATCATTGATGAACTATATGTGTTCCATTAAGGATTTCGTGCCTCGAACAGTATTACTCCAATTTTCATCGAGTATCACCATCCTCCCACTGACCACTGCATATCGGTATTCCTCTTAGGAAAACCGCATGGTGAGAAACAATCATATTGTTCTCATGTGAGATTTATAAGTACTATACTTATGGTTTCCTTTAGGATAACCAATTTGGCACTTATCCAATTTAGGTTTTAGTTTGGTATTATCCAAACATATGCCTAGCATCCCAAATGGTCAGGAATGAGAAACCCGGTTTCTTTCCTGTTCATATCTAATATGATATTTGTCAAACAAATTATTAATAGAACTTTATTCTAAATAAGTTATTGCACTGTTAAAACTTATCCGTTGAAGGAAATGGTAGCTCAGAGCGACTCATGATTAGCCTTATCATGTCTAACATGATTCGGTTAATCCGTTCGGACACACCGTCACTTTGACGTGTTCCGGGAGGAGTCCTCATTTGAAAGAATACTATACTCTTTCAAGTATATAAGAAACTTATTGCTTAAGTATTTTCCATTACGGTCTTACCGAGACGGTATAATACTATAGCCGATCTGTTTGTCTATTTCGTGTCGAAACTCTAAAAGTTTCCGATTTGTGTTCTTCAAAAGAAACACATAACCATAATGCGATGCCACATCCGTATAGGTCACGAAATATTCATATCTACATCTAGCCTAGCTAGACATGGGCCCACTTGCTTCATTACGAACTAGGGCTGATAGATCGGTGGCATTTACACTTTTACTAAGTAAATAGTGTTTTAGGCACATTGCCCATTAAACTAGATTCGTAGACTTTATTTGATTGGAATCAAAACAGTCCGAGTACCCACTCTTCGAAAGTGTGGATATACGAGTCTTGTTCGATTGTGTCCCAGACAACAATGCCATAATTAGTTTCTTCTGATCAAATCACTTTGAGCTATTTGTTTGTCATTATATATATTTGAGATTTATTTATATTCAAAATATAAATTCTGTTATTCACATCTAATGTGTTTATCTCAATATCATCCTTATTAATAAAACATTTTAGTGTTCTAAAATATAAAGGTTCACCCGCAGTGGGTTAAACACTGATAAAGAGATAATGTATCTAGTCAAACGAGTTACATTATAACAGTTCTCTAATCCTGCTCATAGCAGATTCTGAACATCAATACATATATTTTATGTACCACACTAAGTATTTAAAATCCAATTTCAATACTAGTAATGGACATATTTTGACAAACATTTTTAAAGTCAGAGCCTTGCCCTTTCTTTAATTCCTTCATGTCTGCCATATCCAAATGGTAGTCACTTTGGTATATGTCAATTATCCTTTTCAATATTTTAGGAACCTTAGGCCAAGCCTTGGGTTTTTAGAATATCGAAACGATGTGCACCTCGTGCTACATGCCCATTGCAAACTTTGACTTTATCTCCTCTAGAATAGTCAATTAATTCTCCAAGAATTATAAATTGCAATTTTAATACTTCTTAAATCTAAAATTAGATTTATGACAAGCATATTAAATTAAGCATTAAAGTCATCATCACATAAATCTTCCAAAGATTTTATGCTCTACTTATTTTGCTTAATTTTGGGCGTAAGGTATAATAAGTTATTTTATCAAATAAAGTAACCTATTATTTATTCCCAATTTGAAAATTAAATCATTTAAAATATTTTAATCCCAGATTATATTTTAAATATCCAACTTTTCAATTTTATCTTGATTACAATAGTCCAACTATTTAATCAACGATTAGTGGTACTATATATATTATAATGATTATAATAGTCCAACTATATAATCAAATATAATCCAAATTAATTAACCTCAATTACATGATTACTATAATCCAATTATAAAATCAACTGTAAACTGAAATTAATTAATTCAAATATATTGATTAATATAATCCAATTATATATAATCAAGTATAATACAGTCCAACTGTTTATTAAAACAACAATTTAAATATTAGTCCAACTAACATTTAATTTATATTGACGAATGATATTTGTTTGAGCGTGTATGGCGAGTAATTGAACGAATATTGCAAATTCAATTCTTGCCTCCCACTATTTTTCGGCGAGCCTCTAACCCTCTGTCGAGTACTCGGGAAACCGTGTTTCCTAGTGGGCTAGGATCCCGTTAAATATCACACAATCTTGACTTTGGCCAACAAATTGTATGATAATTAACTAGGTAGATCTCTAAGATCAATTGGATCCAATCCAATTCCTAGATCCAGTAGGTGGACTTCCAAATCCTAAACATATATCTTATATATGCCAATACATCCAATGTATTACCTAACTTTTTTCCTCTGAATCAACTAGGCCTTGGCTTTGGCAGAACAAACCTAATGATCCCAGTCAAGCGCGACCCATTGACCATGGAAAGCTTCGTAATCAATGTCGATGGACAAGAAGTGGTCTTGACTTTGGCCAACAAACCACAACTTGGACAAGACACTGACATGTAACAAAGCCTTCGTGATTCAAACACATCTTCGATAGACAAAGGGCTTGACTTTGGCCAACAACCCAATGCCGTCTCGGATCTTGAGTGAGAATCACTCAATGGAAGGAAAAACGCATGATATTTGATGAGGGTTTTTCGTGTGCAAATTGGCAACCAATTTATTATCTTTGTTAAGGTCTCATCATCATACACCCTAAACATGCATTCTAAACACATAATAAAGCGCATATGATAAAATATAATGATATGCGGATGGATATTTTACACATTGATCCTAGATCAAATCTCTCACTTTTTCTCTCCCGCTAGCACACAAAATTTTCTTCTACCCGTTACACTACACTTCTAAAGAAACCTCATTTACATTGAGGGGAATAGGTGAGAAGAGAATACAAAGAATAGGAGGTGATAAGGCTGGACACGCAGGTCCAATTAATAAATCAAATTTATTACAACAATTTCTAAAATTGCCCCACCCATCTAATATCCACCCGATATACATTATTCATGCATCACAACCATGTATTCACTCAAGCATGTTATCAATCAATCTAATCCAATTAATTAATCTTGATAATTAGTGATCATCCAATGTTCAAACAACGATTTGATTTTGTTCGAGTCAAACTCATTTTGCGAATAAGTACTTAAAGTACTAATTCCCGAATTAAATTAAACTACACATTAAATCCAATTCAATTTGTATTTAATTCTAATTCACTATTTAATTCCAATTAAATAACACACTTTAATAATAAACCCTTTTCGACTTAAATTCCAAATTTAATCGCTACGGTCTCAAAGCCCGATTAATATCCAATATTAATTTAATTAAAGTCTAATGGGCTTTTAATTAATTTCTTAAGGCGTGGTCTTTTGGTCAACTCGGGTCAAACCCGCAACCAAAGTCCAATCCGGGAGTTACCCCATAAGCCTATAAATTAATTTGGCCCATTAGGCCCAATTAAATTACAAAGGTCCATTATGTCGCATTTGGGCTTTATGGAAGTGGTTTTGGGCCCAATTGGATCCAATCCAATTTGCCTTAACCCAACTTTGTACAACAAAGCCCAATAAGCCCACTAACAACATTCAAGCCCAATTTCACAAAATTGGCCCAAATTAATTAAACACAAAAATTCCAAATTTCATGCTTTAATTAACTAAAGTGCATTAACATAATTAATCACCCAAATCATTTATTTCCAAAACACAAATTAGGCTAATTAATCATGCACATTATCATTATCATATGTCCAACACATTTTGATTAAAATCAAACCCATTACATGCTCTTTAAGTCTCGGCCAAGGAGAGGATTTTATATCCGATTTGGTTTCAATCCAATTAATCCCACAATCGACATTAAATCAACATCCTAATTGATTCTAACTCATCCAATGAATTAAAAATCAAAATTCCAAGACTTTAGGGCTAAGTTACTATTCGGCCAACAAAAGCATTTTGGGGAAATTTGTTCCAAACAATATTTAATCAAATTGATCCAACCAATCATCAATTAAAATACATTCAAGCATACTTTATCATCCAATTTCATAATTGCATGCTTAAATCAATTTTACCCAATTTCAAGCTTTATGACATACTTGGCAATTTGGGGATTTTTCGTCCGATTCGAATTCAATCCAATTGATTCCGCAATCGACATCAAATCATATTCCCGAATGATTTCCAACACATCCAATTGTCAAAAATCAAAAATCCCAAGACATTAAATCATCATCAATTTTCGGCCAAGGTAGTAATTTGGGGAAAAAATGATCCAATCACAATTTGTTGAAATTGACCCAATCAATCTTCAATTCAAACACAATTAAGCATACAAATCCATCCAATTTAATTTATCATGCTCAAAATCAAGTTTGCCCAAATTTTAGCCCTAACTTTTTCATGCTTTTAACCTAAGCTCTTGATGCCATTGTTGGAGTTTCTATAGGTCCCAAGATCAAAACTCAAGCATGATACACAAGTGAATACAACGACGAAAGTTGCGGAATACTTACATCGAGCGGTTGAGCGACGATTTGGGCAACAAAACGAAATCTGCTCACTGGTGGACTGCACTGCAGTGGGCTGCTGTGAACAGTGATTTGCGCCCCTTATCTTCAAGATATGAAGCTCCAAGCTTCATCATTTTGGTTCCCGGCTCATGGGTATACTTCCCTATCACCTTCGCATTGATCTCGGAGTGTGCTAGCACTCTTGTTTTGCCACAAAACGCACTGCTTCCCTGTTAGACAGTAATGACCCATAGCGTCACTATTTTAAATGATATTGTATTATTGTACAAAATTAACTATGTAGTAATGAAATTGCCTTTTACCGTTTTGTAATTTATTTACTTTGATATATAAATGGAAAAAGTCCCTATGATTAATTCCGGATTGAGATGATATGAGACAGTATCAATCCATA
>SKCR01002057.1:0-14178 GCA_019454045.1 Zanthoxylum bungeanum | reverse complement strand
TAACGATTAAACGAAAAATACATGCTTAAAGGGTTATTCGGTCATTTACTAGCTAGTGTGTATTTGGATTTAATAATTGATTTTATTAAATACACATTAATTATTT
The DNA here is from genome assembly GCA_019454045.1 of Zanthoxylum bungeanum. Taxonomy (NCBI): domain Eukaryota; kingdom Viridiplantae; phylum Streptophyta; class Magnoliopsida; order Sapindales; family Rutaceae; genus Zanthoxylum; species Zanthoxylum bungeanum. Next base: position 14,072 of record SKCR01002057.1, on the reverse strand, counting down.
GTCAAATAAAATATTTGACACATGTTCCAAATATATGTATTATGGAATTTTTTAAAGTAAATATGATACGTATTTCTAGATATTTATATTTAGTAATTATCTAATTATTTAATTGTTAAATAATTAGGGTAATTATGTACATTTATCTTTATCATTATTATGCCTTTAAATGGCTAAATATGATTGGTGCACATGTATTTTACTTTATGAAAATGGTAGCCAAATTGAATTTTACTTCTTTAAATAATGATGTAAAAATTACAAAATCCAAATGACCATTTTAGCCTTAGTTTCGGCCAACCCTTGGTATTTAAGATTTTCATTTTTAATTTGCTTCAAGTTAAGTGTTAAGTTTCCAAATATATTACAAAAGAAAGTTGAGAGAAAAAAGAAAAGGAAAAGAAGGAGATTTGAAGAAATCTTGAAACTTTGTAAGTGTTTTCAATTCATTTTAACTAGAAAATGTTTCTAGGGTTTCAAGCTATTACATATTATGTTTAGTTATTTCTCTACTCTTTTAGTTTTATAATATGATGTTTGGAAGCATGAATGAGAGATGTGAGCATGTATGTTAAAATAGAATGCTTATAAAGTGTTATTAAGCTTTCTTTTAGTCATTAGATGACTTGGTTGTCATTCTCGAGTTGTTAGGCCACTCAATAATGACATAGAATTGTTATTGAGTTGTTTTAAAGTGGTGAGACTTGTTTGATGTTGTAGAGATTAGATTAAAGTGTTGGATTGCATTAATTTTGTGTAATTTGTTCAAATTATTGAATTTGTAAAATTAGGGTTTATACCCATTCCAAATTTGGGACTTTTCATATATATGTTATTTTTTTGATGTATATAAGATATAAAAATTAATTTGGGTTTGATTGGAAATCATACAAGCTTATTTTGATAAGATTAGACTAAAATGATCAAACTTGAAACTATTTGATTGATTCGGCAATTTGGGGAATATGGTAGTTTTCGGTTGTTTGATGTATTTTGACATGTATAAATCATTTTGGTAGTGATTTGGAATCACCTAATTATGTATTTGACAAATTAGAACTAAAATGATCAAAATGCAAAGTTTAGGGGCATTTAAGAAATATTAAAAAATTCTGAATTTTTGGGTAAAAATCTGTTTTGTTGAGTATTGAGTGATTAAATTAAATTAGTTAATTTTAATTACCCAAGAAAAATAAAAGAAATTGAAAAATTTGATTTTCCCGTGTTTCGCTGCGTTACCCGGAAGTACTGCCTAAAACCCTTACAGAGCTTAGGGTTTAAAAATTAGGATTTCTTTAATCTACTAAAATTAGAGACTGTGAAAGAACATTTGGAAGCAAATCAAAGCTCGTATTGGCAATTAAGGTAATTTTCAACTCTAAATTTGAATGAAATTATTTCTTTATCCTTCTAAGTCATTTCATATGAGTTGATATTATTTCTTTCATAATTGGTGTTGATTTTATGCTTAGAAACCTAATTAGAACCCTAATCGTATACATGTGTTGTTAACTAGGCCAATTAGGTCTAATTAGGCTGTGTGAGAATCCAATTGCCATTCTAAAGTTGCTAATGCCACTCCATGAAGACCTAAAATTATTCTGGAGTGACTTTACGGTGACGACTCTCCTTGGTGTATTTTTGGATTAATGAAATGCATGAGTTTTGAATTAATTAGGTTTTAATGTGATTAATTGTAAACTTATTTCAAAGTTATTGATTTTGTTAAATTGACATATTTTGGATGAAATTGAGCATGTTATAATGCTTAGGAAAAATTTTCGCAATTTTCGAAATCGTTCTAGATGGTTTAGGAAGCGTTTTGGAATTTTTCCGCAAAAACCATAAAAATGTGACTGAGGGGAAAAACTGTAATTGTATGAAATTAAGGTTTGATCAGTCTTGCTACAGTGACCGAATCACTATAGCAATAAAATGGTCTGATTCCACTATTGAATCGGCTTATTGGTTCTCATAGTCGCGCAGTTAGTCAAACTGGTAAATCGGTTCAGTGTAACTGCGAAAAATATTTCTGAAAATCTTACCCGAGTCACTTATGCATAATCACACCTCAATATTAGATATTGATGAGTGATTTGGATGAAATACAGATAAAATAGTGGTATATGACACCAGTTAATTTATCTAGACTAAATATGTTTAAAAGTAGATTTCGCCCGCCGTCATGCTTCCGCCGCATTTACCCCAATAAAAATTTATGTTAATTCAACAGAAAAAAAAATATTCATAATTATTATGAATATATTATTCATTAATGGTACTTAATGGTGTAAGATATAATTAGAGATGTATAACGGACTTTATGGCCTAGATACTTATGGAGGATCAAACTATATGTAATGATTATATCGATTGACATAATTCATCTACAATGATGAGAGTTCAACTTTGCCTTTTTAATGGAATAACCTCAGAGTTAATAATATGAGATTATTGAACAAAATGTTTAATTATTAATTTCAATATTATTGGGGGCTTAGAATTGTAGGTTCATTTGATTCTCTACTTAGTTTGTAATCACTATGAGAAATAATTGGATTGTCCAATTAAATGCTTAAGAATAAATTGAATATATAAGTTTATTCAAATTTAGTAAATAATGATTATGAATTATTATTTACGTTGATAAAAAATAAATAAAATATATAATTGATTATATAAAGTTTCCCGACAATGATTATTTATTAATCATTGATTTAATTAAAATAATTAATTTTATAATTAACTAATTATTGTAAATAAAATACTAATGTCCTAATTTGATTAGGAAACTGTTTTGTAAATCTAAATTTGATTAGGAGACTATTTTGTAAATCCTAATTGATTAGGAAAAAGACCAAAATAACCCCCCTAATTGGTGTGGAATTCTTATATAGATAAGATGATGGTTTTTATCAATCTTAATTTGATTATAATTAACGAAAGCAATGAGTATTTAAACAAACTTTGGCTTGCCTCTAATACTAATACACACAATTTATGCAAATCAAGGACTTGCATAGAATCCTGCGGCTGTATATTACAGAGCAAAATTAGCTCTCTGTGTCTGCAACTTTCAAGGTTTTATGGTTGCAGAAATTGTTTTTGTAATAAGGGAAATCAATAGAACATAATCAAAAAAATATTGATTGTGTTCTTCATCATAATTAAGCGAACAATAAGAATATCAAACATGTCCACACAAGTCTTTCTTGGTGAAGAGTCATAATTAGGAAGATAAAATGGAGTTCACAAATAGAAGAGATCCAGAAAATTTTTGATAACTCCTAGTATTATGCTTTTGCACGAGCATAAGAACGAATGAGAATCGTTCCTGTCGTTCCCTATATTATCTAAGATAACTGATATTATCCGACTGAAAAATTACCCGATGTACAAAGTTTAGTGGATAATGATTAGATTTCAGTTTGGAAATTAGGTAAATAAGAGTTTAACACCCGATATTAATTTTTTTTTTTATCTCTTTTGGTCGACATTGGATATCTGAATTTTCAGTCTGTTTCGAATATGGATACCAACAATGAATTGTTTGGTTATAAATATGTATAAGTTATTGAATATAGATTTCGATTTTAATAAAAAATGAACGGATATCCGAATATTGCCATCCGTGAAAATGTACCCACGAAACTAATTCAAATAACATCCACAAAATCAACTTAATTTAATATTATTGTACTTGCATTAAAGTAAAGATAACTTTGTGTTACATGTTTGGAGTTGTGATATGAGCTTTATGATGTGAGTTTTATAAATTTTAAATGGTAATTATTAAAAAAGATGATGTAATTGTATCTTAATCATATATTCACTGTTATTAATGTACGCATGATAAAATATCATAAAAATATTAGTGTAATTTAATTCAATATTAAATCCAAATTCGATGAGTATTATCCAATAAGAATATATATATATATATATATATATATATATATATATATATATATATATATATATATATATATATATATATATATATATATATATATATATATATATTCTTATTGTTTTGACAAATTTTCATTTTTTTACAAATTTTCTCTACTTGTTTTGACTATCCTTATTGTTTGTGTTAAGTATTGGAGACTGCAATAAGAGCGCCAAGCTGAAATTAAATCCAACATAATTTTACAAAACTCACCATAGTTTTACTGAATACTTTCTTGAATCTTCTTAAGTCGTAGTTACGTAATTGTTTATCCCTCGGATAATAACTGTTGACAGAGGAAATTCTAGTCACCCTGAAATGAAATTGTTGATGGTGTTTTCAGGCACTACAGTATTTAAGACAGCACGACAAGGACAAAAGGGTAAAATCTTACTCCCGACCACATCATATGAAGACCGACCACATCATATGAAGACCGACCACATCATGTGAAGACCGACCACATCATATGAAGACCGACCGCTTTGGTTCAGATAACCGGGCATTATAGAGGTCGACAAAGAACACTCTCAGCGTAAAAGGTTGCCATGGCCGACCTCAAGAATACCGACCAGACAGCAAGACGTGTTCAGGAAGATAGAGCATCCTATTTTCTCGGGTAATGAGACAAATTATCCTACTTTCACGAGAGAATTGATGAAATTAGTATCTTGATAGGACAAAGGGAAAAGGTAGAATTAACTTATAAATTAGGAAACCTTGTGGCAGAAGGAGGTTGACTCAATTAGGAATCCTTGTAAGAGAAGGAGTCTGATTCCTGTTTTTATTATAAATAGGAGGGTAGAGCACAAGTGGAAGGGATCATCTGAAAATCATCACAAGAAAGATCTGAGAAGCGTATTTGAGTAATAAAAGTGTCATCCTGTTTTTGTCCGTGGACGTAGGTCGAATCCAATTCCACCGAACCACGTTAAATCTCCTTGTCGATTGGTGTATTTATCTGTCTTTCGCTAAATTTGCTTTTGGTCCCCCATAACCAAACAAATTCACTATTGAAGGAGGATTACCTCGGAGGTGATATTACCGTATTGCCCCGAGATCAAAATCTGCCGTCAACAGTTGGCGCCGTCTGTGGAGAACTTCAACAAAAAGCAATTCACGTAGTAAGACAAATGGCGGAAGATGGAGATCACCAACCAGAAGGTCCGGCAATGGACTGGATGAAAAGAATGGAAGATAGCATGAGGACTATGATGGATCGACTAGAAAGAATGGGAGGAGCGGACAACGAGAAACCTGAAACCGGGGCCGGCCAGAAAAGGAAAGAAAGGGAAAAAGGGAAAAGAGCAGCAGATGTAAGCGAGGACGAGGAACCCAGAAAGAGAGGCCCTTATGGGATAAGATCTGAAGTGGTAGGAAGAGAGCTGCGCTCAGAAAACACATGGGAAGAAGAAGAGGAACAATCACTCGACCCCTCCTCCAACAGTTTTTACAACTCCGAGAGGGAGAATAAAAAGTACAACGAAGACGTGCAGGATACTTCCGGGCTTAAGGAACGCCACGCCCGGAACGACAGGCGAACAAAAGGACACAGAAGGCGACACGGGGGCACAGCCCGTGAAATAAAGTCTTGGTTGAGAAAAGAGATGACCAGATGGGGAGAAGGCCTCAAGATCGGCGCGGGAGACACCCGAGGCGAGGAAGAGGGGTCTCCCCTTACGGAAGAAATAAGGTCAGCACAGTTCCCGAAGCGGTTTAACATGCCGACCACAGCGTCATACAAAGGCCACTCCGACCCAAAATCCCACATTGAGAATTTTGTCCTCCTAATGGAAGTACAGGGGGTAACGGGCGACGCCGTATGCAAAGTATTTCCCTTAACTCTAGGTGGACCTGCCATTCTATGGTACCGAAGCCTAGCCCCAAGAAGCATCAGCAGCTTCGCACAACTAAGGAAGTCATTCATACGACACTTCAAGGGGGCTTGTGTCCCCAGAAAGACAATTGGAGAACTAAGACTTATGAAGCAAGGAGACGATGAGCCTCTGAAGATATTTATTGAAAGATACCACAATATGGTACTCGAAGTCGGAGGGTATGAATCCCCCGAGGCCCTGGAAAGCTTGAAAGGAGCCTTGAAAGTCGGGAGACTATGGACCCACCTAAGGATCCAGGACACCACGGACTACGCAACCGCCCTAGAGGTGGCCCGAAAATTCATTCTATTAGAAAACGAGGAGAAAATATCCCGAAGAGGGAACACCATCAGAGAAATGACCACAACGTAAGGGGACATGCCACGAATGGGTGCAGAGACCTGCAGGAGCAGGTGGAAGACTTGGTAAAAGGAGGCTATCTCGGTGTGTACATAGACCATTCGGTTTTTTAGGTCGACCAAGTTGATAGCGGAAGTCATCCGGTCGGATGCGTGGAATGCTGAGATGCAGAGATGATGTATTAAGAAGAGCCTTGCTTGTAGGGACCAGTGTAGAGTTGCAAGAAAGGAAACAGATCCCAAAAAGGTGAGTAAACCTCTTCTGAATTAGGTTGACATTTGATTATGCTTGTTTGTTATGGCTCACACAATGATTTTGATATTTGCTTTACGGCTCGGGTCTGCTCTTGTACCGCCGAGACCGATGTTTCTTTCCGGCTCGGGCCTGCTCTTGCACCGCCGAGACCGATGCCTCTTTCCGGCTCGGGTCTGCTCTTGTACCGCCGAGACCGATGCCTCTTTCCGGCTCGGGTCTGCTCTTGTACCGCCGAGACCGATGCCTCTTTCCGGCTCGGGTATGCTCTTGTACCGCCGAGATCGATGTTTGTTACAGCTCGGGGTCGGGTTACGTCCCACCGAGTCATGCTTATTGGCCATGGGACGTAACATTCCCCCAGGACCAAGTAATTCTTATAGCTCGGGGTCAGGCGATGTCCCACCGAGTCTGCCCTTTGGACTGGGGACGTAACATTCCCCCAGGACCAAGTGATTCTCACAGCTCGGGGTCGGGCGATGTCCCACCGAGTCTGCCCTTTGGACTGGGGACGTAACATTCCCCCAGGACCAAGTGATTTTTACACAGCTTGGGGTCGGGTGATGTCCCACCGAGTCTGCCCTTTGGACTGGGGACGTAACATTCCCTCCAGGTCCAAGTGCCTTTCACAGCTCGGGGTCGGGCGATGTCCCACCGAGTCTGCCCTTTGGACTGGGGACGTAACATTCCCCCAGGACCAAGTGATTTTTACAGCTCGGGGTCGGGCGATGTCCCACCGAGTCTGCCCTTTGGACTGGGGACGTAACATTCCCCCAGGACCAAGTGATCCTTACCGCTCGGGGTCGGGCTATGTCCCACCGAGTCTGACCTTTGGACTGGGGACGTAACATTCCCCCAGGACCAAGTGATTTTTACAGCTCGGGGTCGGGCGATGTCCCACCGAGTCTGCCTTTGGACTGGGGACGTGACATTCCCCCAGAGCCAAGTACCTCTTTCAGCTCGGGGTCGGGTTACGTCCCACCGAGTCAGCCCTTCGGACTGGGGACGTAACATTCCCTCAGGTCCAAGTGCCTTTCACAGCTCGGGGTCGGGGTACGTCCCACCGAGTCAGCCATTCGGACTGGGTACGTAACATTCCCTCAGGTCCAAGTGCCTTTCATAGCTCGGGGTGGGGTACGTCCCACCGAGTCAGCCATTCGGACTGGGGACGTAACATTCCCTCAAGTCCAAGTGCCTTTCTCAGCTCGGGGTCGGGGTACGTCCCACCGAGCCAGCCCTTCGAACTGGGGACGTAACATTCCCTCAGGTCCAAGTGCCTTTCACAGCTCGGGGTCGGGGTACGTCCCACCGAGTCAGCCCTTCGGACTGGGGACGTAACATTCCCTCAGGTCCAAGTACCTTTCACAGCTCGGGGTCGGGGCACGTCCCACCGAGTCAGCCCTTCGGACTGGGGACGTAACATTCCCTCAGGTCCAAGTGTCGTTCTCATCTCGGGGTCGGGTTGCGTCCCACCGAGTCAGTCCTTCGGACTGGGGACGTAACGTTCCCCCAGGCCCGAGCATCTCTCACAGCTCGAGATAGGATCACATGCCACCGAGCACATCATCGTTAGCTCAGAGGCAAAATTTTCTCCTCACAATCGAGATTGGATCAGTCAGGGGTCAGGACCCCCAAATCTCTGGTACATATATTACAGAGGAGGAGTCATTTTTAGTTTGGACAACAAGAGGAACTTCATCTCCTGATGGAACGACCCAAGTAAGCAATTTGCTTTGAGGTGGAGAATCATTCTGAATAGAGTCAGCATCTCCAATAAACCGAGGGTATGAAGATAGAAACATAAGACTTAGTTGATGGCAAAGACAATTTCTCGGTGATTTCTGGAGCGACCACCAGCAAGGCGATCAGCACACCATCTTTTTTTATAGTTCCCGGCATCAACTCAAAAACTCGTTGTTACCGAGAACTAGGGGACAGATGTTGATGGTGTTTTTCGGGCACTATGATTTAAACAACACGACAGGGGTAAAAGGGGTACTCCATTGATCGAGACCGTTAAAGCCGACCCGACAACTTGACGGTAAGAGGCCGAGCACTTTATACTAAATGGCCGAGCACTTGAGATCGGATGACCGAGCATTATCATATCGACAGCAGCATTCTCAGTTCAAATGGCTATCATGACCGACCTCATGAAGACCGAGCACATGACGAGGCGTGCCCAGGAAGATAAAGCATCCTATTCTTACGGAAAAGGGATAAGTTGTCCTACTTTAATGGGGTAAAGTAATAACTTAATATCCTAATAGGATAAATGTAGTTTTAATTAGGAATCCTTATGGGAAAAGGGAATAGTTTTGACTAGGAATCCTGATAGGAAAAGGAGACCATCTCCAATTGGGAATTCTTGTACAAATAGGAATCTGGCTTCTTCACCATTATAAATAGGAGGGTAGAGTGAGTGTAGAAGGACAAGTTGAAGGCAACATCTGAAAATCATCACAAGAGTGAGAGATAAAAAGTTCCAATTTGTAAGAGCGAAGGAGAGGCCTGAGAGGTGTATTTGAGTAATAAAAAGAGTACCACCCTGTTCTTGTCCGTGGACGTAGGTCGGATCTCAAAGTCCACCGAACCACGTTAAATCACCTTGTCTGATTGGCGTATTTCTTTGTTTTCCGCTAAGTTTGCTTTTGGTTTCCCTCATAACCAAACAAATTCACAGTTGAAGGAGGGTTCCCTCGGAGGTGATATTCCCGTATTACCCTGAGACCAAAATCCACCGTCAACAGTTGGAGGGGCGGCCCGAATAAGGCCCGAATCAACAAAGGCCTCATCATTAACCAACTTCCTCCAATGAGCAGCATACCCCCGAGCCCAATGTACCCGCCTCCGAACCTGACGAGAAACCTTGGAGCATCTCGCCAACAAGCTGGGAGGAACCAGAGAAGTTAGAAAACCTAAAAGAAACTAGAGAACGGGAACAAAGAAAGAATGAAGGGGTGTTAGACTCCTAACCTCCAGCCCTGAAGACGTCTGGAACCGAGACATCCTCCTCAAATGATCTCAGGACCGACCCCAATCCCCAGTTGCCCAGAACCAAAGTCCTTGAAATTCTTGTTAGAGTCAGGAAGTTTCTGGACAAGATTGGACGAGCTGTCGTAGGCAGAGAGGTAATACCAACCATAATGAGTCTTTGGGTTGGATTTCAAACGATATAACCTCTTCACTTCTTCCAAGCAAGGAGCACCCAAACCTGCCCGATGCCAAACCACGTATATGCCGGCCAGAATCCTCCAGCTATTTAAGCTTAATTGACAAGGGGTAATCTCCATCTCAGCAAGCATCCAAGCAAAATAACGTTGCATCGGCAGACGTAGCCCACACTCGAAGAAAATAGGAAGAAGTGCCATCGAGCCCACGTCAGGCTGACTAGCACGATCCATTGGACCGGGAACTTCTAGAGCAATATCTATTGGGATGCTGTATCGTTGCCGCAATAACGCCAGATCATCCTCGGTTATCTTAGAAGGACGGTTCATATCCAGAGCCGACGACCCAAGTTCTCCAGGCTCTGGGTCCTTCCGAGGAACCCTCTGATGATAGGAGTCATTTTCGACCTCAGAAGGGGTGGGGGTAGTGTCAAGATCTTCTACACTGGGTGCCCCTGAGCCCGAGAAGAGCTCCTCAGCAGGGGGAGTTGAGATTTCGACAGGCCTTTCGGAGGAAGAATTACCGTCAGACATCCCTGACACCCAGAAAAACAGAGAAAGGGGGAGAATCAGTTTACGAGAAGCTACCCACGGTGCCCGTGCTAAAACTAGATTAGGAGTCTCTAAAGAAGTGCCCTAAAACAAGACCCAACAAAACCACAAGTCTCTCCCTAAGCAAAATAAGCAGATAGAGTCACAACACAACAAAAGAAGGCAGATCACTCAGAAGACTTACTTGTTCTTCTCGGAAACAGGGGGTTACACGCTGCGGTGATGCTCGTTCCTTAGGTGCTCGGCAACAAAGAAGGATGAAGACCGCGATTGAGTCCCGAGAACACGGAGTTGAAAGGATCGTAAAGAAAATTACAGAAGAGAAGGAGAAATTGCCGAAAAAATGGAACAGTAAAACCCTCGTTCTCTTATAGTCATGACTGGGATGCACATCACCGTCGGTTTTAGCGGGAACCCAGCGGATGTTTGACAAATGTCGAAAGTTAGAAGAAACCCTAAAGTTGATTTGATGGGCATTTAAGAAGACATGACGGTTGTGCGTCTCGAGGAAAGATAATTGAAACGGCAAGAAAATTCTTTTTTGCATTCGGGACGACTACCAACGAGGACAATCAGCACACCCTTGACCGGCGTAAACACACACGTATAACGCAAGCGTACGTATCGTTCAAGTAGTATAAAAAGTATCGATCCCACGAGGACTTAAAACCTTTTTGTTATCAATTTATTGGGCCAAATGATTACCAGTATCTAACAAGTTGTTTGATTGTTTTGAAATGGCGACGATTCTAAATTAAAGACAAATAACTAAATTGCTTAAAAGTAGATTTTAAGGAAATCCATATTAAAACTATCCAGGGTTGTGATTTATTTCAATATTATTTAAAAGATGAAGTAGTTATCTTATATTTGGGTAAAATATCAATTTATTAACCTGGAACACTAACTTATGTAAAAGCCTCTTCCGATGGTCAATTACAAATACCCAGTATAACCCAATTGAACCATATTCCTATGTCAACCACATTACCTGGATTCATTAAGTCTAAGTTCCAATTATGGCTCCTATGGCTACCCCCGCCCTACAGGTATATTCCTATCCTGTAAGGAAATCTATTAAAAGGGTTATCTATCCTCAAGGAAGATCGTGGGCTATTGAGTCTAAGGTCTTAAACTTAAAATCCCTGTGTCTAGTTCATTTTAAGTTTACCTAATCAATTTAATTAATGGCCAGTTAATTAAAAAGCTTTAAGATTAAGACTCAATAAATAAATCTTTAAATTACCCAAACTATAATCTAACCCTTATAAACTAGTTAAATTGAAATTCATCACAACCCTAGATAACTAATTTAGCTACGACACATAACTAGGGCTAAAAATTTAAAAGACTTTAAATAAAATTGCATAAAGTAAATGTAGTAAAATAACTGCTGAAAGTGAAATAAAATAAAATTGCTAAGGTAAAAAGGAATTACTTCTACTATATACTAATTAGATTTCTCCCATAATATAATATAAACTTTGCAAAGTCTTTTCATCCAGCCATATAGGCGGTATTTTGATTTAATTAATTTAAAAACAACCAGCCATAAAGGCGGAACATTTAAAATAACCAGCCATAAAGGCGGAAAATCAAAATAACCAGCCATATAGGCGGAATTTAAATTAAGCCAGCCATAAAGGCGGAACAGAAATAAACCAGCCATAAAGGCGGAATATTAAATTTAATTAATCACCGACCAATCTGGCGGTATCCTGATTAATTAAATTTAAAACTTGAATATATTATAATTATGGAGAATTATCTAAAAAGTAATAGTAAAAGAATTACCTTTTACCTTAACAGAGGGAAGTTACCTCCTCATAATAAGTAGTAAAAACTGTAAAATAAAGAAAGTAAATTATTATTATAACAAAAAGTAATTAAAAATTACAGAACTTTAATAAAAGAACTTAGAGAGAGAAACTCCCTAATTACATAGGATTTGGGAGAGAAAATGGTACACCAAAAACTGAAATCTCGCCTCTATTTATAGGCGCGGATGGGGTGGCGCGCGTCGCGACGCTTGGGGGCTCGCGTCACGCCGCGCGCTACAGTGAACGTGTCACGCGCTGGTGGTCGGCTCGAATCTTATCCGATGACGTGGCACTGTTCAAATGACCTCATCGCTTACGTCATGCTGACGTGTCAACTGTTCATGACGTCATTGCTTGCGTCATGGTGATGATGTGGCGACACGTGGCATGACACGTGGGGCGGCGGCCGTCGGACGAATGAGAGCTTGACACGTGGCGCGCTGTGATTGGCTGATGATGACGTGGCACGTTGACTCGGTTGACTTGCTGACGTGGCTGCTGATGTGGACGATGATGTGGCGACACGTGGCATGACACGTGAGGCGGTGGCCGTCCGAGCAATGAGATCTTGACACGTGGCACGGCGCACGTTAGCATCTCCGTTGTGATGGTGACACGTGGCAGGCGCATGTTAGCAAAGTAAAACTTTTCAACTTGTTGACCCGTTGACCACGGCGCATTTTAGCATCTCTGGTGCACGCTGGGCGTCGCGACGCCAAGGCATTGCGCGGCGCGACGCGCAGAAGATGGAATTTTTCCAGTTGACGCATTTTTGACCAGTTTTGTCCCAAATTGCTTCCAATGCTGTCCAAACTTTATTTATCTGCAAAATAACAACAAAACACATCAAAACGTTCATAAAACTCGAGAAACAATACAAAACATTAGGTCAAATGAGTGGGAAATAGTGGTATAAATACCATTCATCACACCCCCAAACCTAACATTTTGCTAGTCCTCGAGCAAAACAGAAAATAAAATAACATAAAAATAAACTTTAACTAAGCCACTTTTGTAGGGATTACGATTGCATTTAGCATATGCAACAAGCCTTAAACCCCTAGGTGTCCCTAGTGGACGAGTGTAGTCTCGTGAGGGTTTACAGCAATGATACCCACAAACATTTTACAAAAGTAAAAATGTAGTAAAAATAATGCACACAAAAGCAAAAAGACAAGCGAAAAGAAAAGAAAGTTAGTGACTAATCAGGTGAAAATTCTACTCCAAGTTACTAGTTGTTTTTGTTTCTTTCTAAATTACCGAATAAGTAAATTCTCCGATTATTTTTACCATTCTTCATATACACAGCTAACAAAATATTAATCAACTCATTTTGCCCACAACAGTCATAAGTGCAGTTGATAAGAGAGAGTAATATTTTGTCCTAAAGTTCTATCAGATTTCACACCTTTTTTGTAGCAATGGAATAATTTTCTGATTTTTCTGATTTTTTCTTTGATTTTTTCTCTATTTTTATTTATATACAATACCTTCCGTCTATGTAGCGAGCTTTGGGTTGGTGGCTCCCAAACCAGTTGGTTTTAGGGCACCAGGTGTTAAGACACCCCTACGAACTTAATTACTCAGACTTCATATATATATATTTTTGCAGCATCTTCGATCCATGTAGCGAGCTTTGGGCCAGTGACTCCCAAACCAGTTGGTTTTAGGGCACTAGGTGTTAAAACACCCTTACAGACTTAATAACTCGGATCTCGGACGTTTTTTTTTTTTTTTTTTTACTCCATCACTATTTAGAGATGCTTCCTCCAATTAAACTATAGCACGGAATATTACAAACTTTTCAAATTTAGCTCATGACTGTGTGTTCCATGTAAGTTCATAATACCTGTCAACTGAACATATGAAGATTCATTTTAGTCAGATTTATGGAGAATTCACAAATTAAATAATTTAAAAGGAAATAAACAAAAATTAACTTGTTTTGAAATAAATGGTTTGAGATACGTATCAGGAGTGAAAACTCCTTACTCAGCTACCTCTTACCAATTTCACCTTTTTAGTCAAAACAAAAACATAAAAATGCAAAATATTTTTGTAATTTTTGAAAAATTTTCAATTTTTTTGT